>PVLD010002760.1:0-27154 GCA_004027595.1 Dinomys branickii | reverse complement strand
GACTGAGGAAATACAGAATTAATTTTCATATGTTTATGGAATTCTTGTGGTTTCTCTTGTCATTAATTTCCAATTTCATTGCAGTATGGTCCAGTAGTATGCATGGGATAATTTCAATTCCTTTGTATTTACTTAAGCATGTTCTATGTGCTAGCATATGGTCTAGTTTAGAGAATGTCCTATGTGCAGCTAAAAGGAATGTGTATTCTAGTGTTGTGGGGTAGAATACTCTGTAAAGGTCTACTAAGTCCATTTGTTCAAGAATTTTCTTAGTTCTTTTATTTCTTTGCTGTTTTTTGTCTAGTTGATCTATCTCTTTGTGACAATGGGTGTTAAAGTGCCCTGTTATGGTTGTGTTAGTACTTATTTCATTTTTTATGTCTGTTAAAATTTGTCTTATAGGGCTGGGGATATAGCTCAATGGTACAAGCACCTGCCTGGCAAGCTCAAGGTCTTGAGTTTGATTCCTGGTACTAAAAAAAAAAATTTGTATTATATAGTTGGGTGCTCCTGTATTTGGTTCATAGAAGTTTATGATTGTTATCTCTTCCTCTTGAAGTTTTCCCCTCACAAGAATGTAGTGACCATCTTTATCTCTTCTGATTGTTCTTGGTTTGAAGTTCATGTTGTCTGCAAATAGCATAGTTACATGTGCTTTTTCTTGGGTTCATGTCACATGGAGTATTGTTTTCCATCCTTTGATTTTCAGTCTGTGAATTTCCTTTTGAGTTAAATCTGTTTCTTGTGTACAGCATATTGTTGGATTTTGTTTCTTGATCCACTCTGCCAGTCTGCTTCTTTCAATTGGTGAGTTGAACCATTTACATTGATGGTTATAACTGATATGTATTGGCTTATCTTTGTCATGTTGTTTTCCTGCTATTGGTTCCTCTTGTTTCCCTCTATTTAATTGCTTGTTCTCCTTGTTGGTTCTTTTCTGTTGTTGTTCTTGAAGTTGTGGTCTTTTTATCTCTTTTAGAATATCTGTCAGTACTCTTTGTAGGGTTGGTTTGGCACTCATGAACTTCTTCAGTTGTTCTTTTTCATGGAAATATTTTTATTTCTCCATTACTTTTGAATGATAGTTTTTCAGGGTACATCAATCTCAGCTGGAAGTTGTTCTCTTTCAGGGCCTGAAACACTTCACTCCAAGCTCTTCTTGGTTTGTGTTGAGAAATCTGTTATAATTCTGATGGGCTTTCCTTTATAGGTGATCTGTTTCTTTTCTCTAACAGCTTTTAATATTCTGTTCTTTTGCTGAATTTCTGGGATCTTGATTAAAATATATCTGGGGGTAGATTTATTTTGGTTATGGCTAATTGGAATTCTATATCGTGTGTCTGATTCTTTTTGTATTCTTGTGAAATTTTCTGCAATGATTTCTGCAAATGGTTTTTTTACATCATTTGTGTTGATGCCTGCCATTTCATTGAGAGCTATTAATTTTACATTGTTTTTCTTTGCTTTGTCTTGCAGTTGTTGAATTGCTGTTTCCTGGTTCCTTGTTATTTTTAAAAGATCCTTCCTTTCACAGTCATTAGTGGCAATGCTGTCTTCAAGGTCTGAAAGTCCATCTTCATCTTCATTCAAGCAATTTTTCCACCTTTTGATAGAATTTTTAATTTCCTGGATATATGTTTGAATCTGTTTCATGGATTCTAGTTCTTTCCTATATTGTTCATTCAAAGTTTCCATGATTTTTCTGTGCTCCTCTGTTTTCTTCTCTATGTCTTCTTTGGATGTGCTGAGAGATACTTTCATTATTGTTATCATTTCTTTTTTTACCTGAGAGATTTTTTTTGATCTGATTTCTTCTATGGCCTGATGGAGTTGTTCCTTTATTTTAGTTGCTATCATCTCAGAGATTTCAGGTGTATGACTTCCAATCTCTTCTGTGTCAATGTCTCTTGGACTTTTTCTGAGTGGGGTAGAGGTCTGAGACTGCATTTTGCCAGTTTTGAAGATCCAGAGGTTCCCTGGAGCTCAGCCTGACTCCCACGAGGTATGGCAGCAGCCTGACGAGGATCCGAAGGTCTCCATTGCTCAGTGTGGCTTCTGCTATGGTGTGTGAGGGGCAGGGTGCAGATGCCGATGCTCCCAGAACTTTCTGGTGTTCAGTTGGCTCCCAAACTGGTGGGGGAGGGGCGGGAGAGGCTCAGTGGGGTTCCTGAAGTTGTCTGGGGTTCAGCCTGGCTTCCGCAATGGTGGGGGCAGTGCAAGTTGTGATCACCAAGGCTTCAGACCATGCCCAGGACCCAGCCTGGTTCCCATGCTGGTGGGGGAGGGGTGAAGGCATGATCACTGAGGCCACTGATGCTGTCTGGGGTTCAGCTTAGCTACCATGAGGTACAGGGGGGTTCACGGAATGGCCACCAAGGCCCCAGAAAGTGTCCCAGGCTCCCCCTGCCTCACACACTGGTGGGGGATTGGTGGAGGTGGCTCACCATGGGTCTTGAAGATGTCTGTGGTTCAGCCCAGCTTCCACCAGGGTGTGTGGGGGGTCATGGTCTCCAAGGCTTGAGATGCTGCTCAGTACCCAGCCCAGTTCCCATGCTGGTGGGGTGAGGTGAGGGCACAGTCACTGAGGCCACTGATGCTGTCCGGGGTTCAGCTTGGCTTCTGTGAGGGTGCGGGGGTGTGGGGAATCTCTTTGTCTTTAATGGGGAGAGTCCGCTGTACTGTATGAGGTCAGAGCCAGTGACAGACACTGAAGCCTGAGCTGGCTGCAGGGGTGTGGCTGTCAGTGCTACAGCTTGAGGTTACGGAACTAACAGTGGGCACAGGTCTGGCTGTGATCTTCTAGGAACACCAGGTAAAGTTTTCCTGGTTGGGGTTGATGTTTCAGTTAACTGAATCCCCTGATTGGGCTTAGGCCTCTGAACTGGATGATTATTTTGTGTCATTGGTGGCAGGTTTCCAAACACCAGTTTGCTGTGCAGATCATCCCTGAAGGAAAATTTTGGCCAAAATAGTTTTGTCCGAGGTGACCACAGCATATCTAGCCTGTTGGATTTCATTCCTAACAGAGCTACTTCCATCCATAAACAAGATGTACTCAGTAACTGTCAGAAGGTCCATTTTTAGACCAGTTCATCCCAGTACAGCAGGTGGCAACTGGACAGTTAGGTCTCGGTCCTAGGTGACCTTGTCAGCTTTCTTGATCAGAAGGGCACTGGCAGTTAGAGCATGGAGACAAAGAGGGAGAAGCCCTTAGAAAACAGTGAACACTGTCAGGGACTGACAGTCTGAATAAGCACATAGAAGCCAGCAGCACCAAAAAATTTACTGAATTTCTTTCTTTTTGCAGGGGGTTGGGGAGGTACCAGAATTGAACTCAGGACCTCACACTTGCCACACAGGTGCTGCACCACTGAGCTAAAACCCTGGCTTTCTTTCTTGTAATCACTTTTGGTCAGATCCTGTAGCAGAGCTTTTGTGTAGACAGTGTATATGGAAGGCAATTGCAGTGGCATTGGCAGCTTGGAGATCTTTTTTTTTTTTTTTTTTATCTTTTTGAGACAAGGTTTCACTATGCAGTTCAGGCTGGCATTGAGCTCACTCTGTAGCCCAGGCTGGCCTTGAACTCACAACAATCCTCCTGCCTCAGCCTCCCAAGTGCTGGGATTACAGCTTGGAGATCTTGAACTGGCTTTACAGGCAGGAAAGCTGTGCTGTTTGATACAGGTGAGGTTGCTTTGGCACAGAGCTCAGTCTCCAAAGGGGCATGATTGACGGAGCCCCAGGGGTGAGTCCTTTGTCCATACTTCTGGAAATGAATCTCTCAGGATTTCAGGGTTACGATTATCAGGCATCAGGCTGATGTGGGTACTATTCTTCTTCCTTGGGTACAGTCAGAGTCAATATCAAGTCCAAGATGGTGGATCCAAGTGTGAGGGAGGCTGGTCACGTCCCAGGAGAGGTATAGGGGACTCAGCAGTGTGCAGGGATTCGTGTTTGATAAAGTGTCCATCTGCAGTGGTTGATACATTGCGTCAACTTGAGAACTGAGGTTTAGTAGCTTAACTAAGTGATTCAGCGGGGGCCGGGTCCTCACTTTGTAAATGTCCTGAGCTTGTTTAAGAGCAGGTCAGGGAGATGCTGTGGGTGGGTAGCTGGCGTATAATATAAAGGAGGAAAAGAGGCTTGTTGTCCCCCTTTTCACTCTTGCTGCTGCCTTGAACTGTGGTCCCTGTGCCCTGCCACCCTGCCTTGGAGCCGGCTGATTGTGGACCGAAACCTCCACACGCTGTAAGCTAAATAAACCTTTCCCTCCTTGCTTTTGGGTGTCAGGGTGTTTTGCCTCAGCAGCGAGAGAAAAGTAACCGACACACCTTCGATCTCACAGGGTCTGCTTTGGCAGGATTTTTTTTTCAGTGGGGGCTCCAGTGGGTGAATTCAGTAACTTTAGACATGTTTATTGGCATCTTGCCTCCCTCTCTGAGGTCTGTCAGGAGAGAAGTGAGGTACTGATGTAAGGATTACGGCCCTCTGTCACTCTACTGTCCCAGTTTGGATGTGCTCTATGTTCAGGATCAACCACGGTGGTGGGGATCTTTGACTTTCACCAGGCTTGAGCCCCATCTAAAATACAGCAGCACTTTTTAGAATTAAACAGAGTCAGAAGGAGTAGCTGGCAGTAGAGCAGGAGGCTGTGGTGAAGGAGATGGAACTGGCAGTGGGTGGCATTGTGGCCGGCTGAGCACCTCAGGACTGATGAATGTGAGGAGGAGGCAGGTCCTAGGGAAGAACAGGATAAAGCTTCTCTGGCTTGGGCTGAATCTGAGAGCCTTTCAGGTGGCCTTGTGGGTTTGTGTTGACGACTAGGATGGCTTTCTTGTCGTGCAGGACACAGGTGCAGAGCCAAGGTGGGAGAGATCTTAATCCCTTATGGCAACTGAGTCCAAGTGAGCTGTTTAGCTCAGGATTTTCTCAGTTGAAGGGACTTATGAGAGCAACTTGCAAGCAGAGGTAGGCAGTAAGAAATCTAGAACAGTCTCCAAAGGGTGTATAAGTCAGGAACCGCAGAGTGCAAGGTAATAGCTGTATTGTAGATGACATGGTGATCCTGCCCAAAGTGATTAACGGTCTATCAGGCTGATGTGTGGCTGGATGCTTGATTGTTTGCTGTGACATCTGACAGCAACAGGGTTGTGGTGAGACAGCATGGCTGATGGCCAGCCCCAGATGTGAGTCCTTAGTTCATACTTCTGGGAGGAGTTTTTAGAACTTCAGGATTGGGGTTATCTGTCTTAGGACAATGCAGGCATCATCTTCCTCTCAGGGAATAGTCAGAGTTGAAAGTGCAGAATTAAACAAGAGTGAGGCTGACTGGCTTGGTGCAGAGGGGTCCTCCCAGGCTGTAAGTTTGTGTCTGACAGAAGGAGCAAGCAGCAAGAGTCTCCTTTGTCCTGGGGATGGTAACTTCTGACAGCGGGAACTTCTGCAGGCAGAGAGGTCTGCTCCATTGCCTACCACGAAAGCCATAGGTTTGCTTCAGACTTTTGCAATGACCAGGAGCTCTTGGGAGCCCAACTTGATAGAGCTTGGTCTGTCCTATCTATTCAGTCCCAACAGGGCACAACTCATTTGTTAGGGCTAACAGTCCAATTTTCCTCAGGCAAAATGTGGAACTCAGAAGGAACTGGTGACAATCATCTCAGGTAGGTGTAGATGACGCCATTTGACCAGGATAGGTGTGTCTGGGGGGCTGTGTGGCTGAATGCAGGCAATGAGCTGGAACTGGTTCAATTGGCTGGAAGTCGGTGAGCCAGGAGTGAGGGGTGAAGCTGCTTGTGTTGACAGCAACTGCAGTGGCCAATGAGGGTGCCAAGGCAAAATTTGCAGGAAGAATGGGCCTCCTTTTTCTTTTTCTTTTTTCTTTGTGATGCAAGGTGCAGTTTGGTTTCATTTTTAACTCCACAAGAGCCCTTTTTCCTGGAGTCAGGGACTGTGGGTTTTAACTAATTGGTTCCCATTCTGTCTTCCTATGGTGTGTGTTGTTGTTATGGTTCTAATATAAGCATGTCTGTATCTGGAAACTGGTTTAAGGAAATGTGTCTGGTTGCCAAGTTGACAAGGGGTGGAATGTTATGGTTGATACATTGTGTCAACTTGAGGAGCCTAGAGGTTTGGCTGAGTGATTCAGCAGGAAGCCATGGTGCTTACTTTGGTACATCCTGAGCCTGTGGAAGAGGAGGGCGTGGAGATTGTGTGAGAGCCACATGCCCCCTGGGTGGGGGTAGGCTGTTTACAATGTAAGGGAAGGAAAGAGGCTGCTTGCAACCATTCCTCCCTTTTGCTGGTTGTTTTGCTGTGCTCTGCTGCCATGAACAGTTTGCCCCCTGCCACATGCCACTCTGCCTCTGAGTCAGCCAAGTATGGACTGAAACCTCCACAAACTGTAAGCTAAATAAACCTTTCCTTCCTTCATTTTGGGCATTGGGTATTTTGTCTCAGTAATGAGAAAAAAGTAACCAAGACAGTTGTATACCCTTCAACTGTGGCACATCAGAAAAAGAGTGGACACTCCTCAGAGAGAGACCATTCAGATACCTGCCTGGCCACACCTCTTGTGGGGACTTAGGCATAACTTGGCTAAGGAGGGGGCAAGGACTCTGTTACACCATATGTTGATGGCCACGGAACCGCAGGTGAGGGCTCAATCACCCACCACGACTGGTGCTTCCCACCTTGGGGCACAGATGGAGCAGCCTATTGATTACACTGTCTGTTTCACTCGCTTACACAACCATTCAGCAGCACTCAGAGGTTAAACATTCCAAAGCCCCCTCCCTTGAGAGTGACCTTAACAACAGGAGGTGACCAGGCTTTTTTGCTCAAACTGAGCAGGACTGATGGACTGACTAAATGGAGTGTCCCTAGGGGCCTCACCAGAATCAGGCAGGCAGGCAGACAGACTGTGTCCTCCTCCCTCTGGGGTCTGACGTGAGCCACTCAAGTGGGGAGCTGGAATCCTCCTCTAGACCTCTGAAGGGACTCAGGAAATATCATGCACACACCTTCCTGCGGGGAACTGGAGAGGTCCTTGTTCCATCCATGAGGGCCATGGCTGGTGATCAGAGAGGTCAGCATGGTTGGTCTTCCCAGCTGAAGCACCAGATGCAACCACAAACAGAAATGCCAAAATGACACCCAGGATTTGGAGGCAGATTTATTTATGTCAACAGGCATTGATCAAGATCATTCCCAGAATATCAGGCCCTGCTCTCTGGTGATCTAGGGCTTCTATGAGAAGCCATCAGGAAGTACAGAGGCAGAATGGCTTGTCAGTGGGGATTGGTTTATACAATGTGCTTCACAGTGACCAGCTGTGCATCACAGTGACCAGTTTCTAAGAGAGAGAAGCAGCTAGAACTGGAACAGGAACTGTTAGCTAGGCAACTAAGAAACTGAAGTATACTGGCTGGTGGGGGGTACATTTTCTGTTACAATATTGGATAGTGTACTGATGGGTTTATACTGTAACTGGTTCCATGATGCTGGGAGGTGAAGCCTGGTGGGAGGAGCTGGGTCATTTCAGGTGTGGCCTGGATATTATATATATATATATATATATATATATATATATATATATATAAATATATATATATATATATATATATAATGCTGGATTGTTTTAACTTTTCTCTCCCTTTTTTCCCTTATTGTACTTTATTATCTATTGGGTTTCTTATATAAGAGAAACTATGTGATTTTTTGAGCTGTGACTGGTTTATTTTACTAAACATTATGATCTCAAGGTGCAGTGTCCCTGGGCTCTCAGGGGCCCAGTTTGGTACATATGACTCGAGTTTGCAGAGTAGTATCTCATTACATATAAATACCACATTTTCTTTATCCACTCATCTGTTGATGGCTATAAGGCTGCCTCCAAGATTTAGCTATTATGACCTGTGCTGCTGTGAACATGGGTATGCATGCACCACTGTAATATGATGCTTTGACTCATTTGGGAAGATACCTTGAAGAGGAATATCTGGGTCTAGTGGAGTTTCCACTTTTAGTTTTTTGAGGACTCTGCATACTGGTTTGGATAGTTATAATGGTTGATATATTGTGTCATCTTGAAAAGTTAAGAAGTTTAACTAAGTGACTCAGCAGGGATCCAGGGTCTTGTCTTTGTAAACATCCCCATCCTGTGCAAGAGGAGGGTGCAGAGATGGTGTGAGTGCTACGTATATGTGCTTACAATATAAGGGAGGAAAAGAGGCTTCTCCCCCACCTGCTCTTGCTACTTTTGCTGTCTTGTGCCACTCTGAACTGATTTCCCTCTGCCGTGTGCCACCTGCCTTGGAGCCAGCTGATTATGGACTGAAACTCCAGAAACAGTGAGCTAAATAAACCTTTCCTCCCTTAATTTTGGGGGTCAGGTATTTTGTCTGAGCAATGAGAGAGGAGCAACTCCCCCTCTCCCACAGCCTCTCCACCATTTATTAGAGTTTGGTTTCTTAAGATAGCCATTCTTTCTGGAGTGACATGAAATTTCAATGTTGTTTTAATTTGCATTTCTTGAAGGGCCAGCGATGTTGAACTTTTTTCATGTATTTATTGACTTTTGTACTTCATCAGAGGAGTATCTATATCAGATGCCCATTTTAGAAATGGGTCTTTAAATTTGGTGACTAATTCTTTTTTTTTGTCTTTTTGAGACAGTATCTTGCTATGCAGTTCAGGCTGGCCTTGAGCTCACTTTGTAGCCCAGGCTGGCCTCAAACTTGCAACAATTCCCCTACCTCGGCCTCCCAAGTGCTGAGATTACAGGTGTGTGCCACCACGCTTGGTATTTTTAAAAAATATATTCTAGGTATTAGTCCTTTGTCTAGGGAGTAGCTAGTAAAAATATTTTCCCATTCTATAGGTTGTCTCTTCATGCTGTTAAATGGTTTACTTTGCTATGAGACGCTAATACATTTTGTTATTGTGGTTTTTTGAGACAGGATCTCACTATATAGTTCAGGCTGAAACCTGAACTCACTATGTGGTCCAGGCTGACCTTGAACTCACAGTGATTCTACTGCCTCAGCATCCCAAGTGCTGGAATTACAGACATTCACTGGTACAACCAGCAGCTTTTTAATGTGATGTGATCCCATTTGTTGATTCTTGGTATTGTGCAACCAGGGTCTGTTCAGAAAGTCTTTGACTACATTTGTGTCTTTAAGAGTTTTACCTATTTCATCTTCCAACAAACTAAATGTTTTTGTTTTAGGATTTAGATCTTTGACCCATTTTGATTATTAGTGCAGAGTGAGAGGTACGGGTCTAGGTTCCATCTTCAGTATGTGAACTTCTCTCTTGGTGAGTTTATTATTGGTGTACAGGAATGGTGCTGATTTTTGAGTGTTGACTTTGTGACCAGCAATATACTGAAGTTGGTTATTAATTTTAAGACTTTTTGGGGTCTTTTATGTAGAAGATCATGTCATCTGCAAATAATGAAAATTTAACTTCTTCCTTTCTACTTTTTCTCTTATCTCATTGCTCTGGCTAATATTTTGGGAACTGTATAGAACAGGAGTGGTGATAGTGGACATCCTTGTCTTGTTCCTCATTTTGGAGGGAACATTTTCAGCTTCTCTTCATTTATTTATTTATTTATTTTTAAATTTTATTTTTAAGACAAAAGAACCCAGAATAACACAGAAACAATACAGAAAACACCAAGTTATAGAGAAGATAGTAGGGAATTGGCACTGCATACTGTATAACACAATGTTATCTTCTCATTTGTTATAACAAAATCAATAAAGGAAATACGAAATTACAGAGGAGACAGTAGGGAACCATCACTGGATGCTGTATTACATAGTGCTGTCTTTGCATTTGTTAACACAAAAACAATAAAGGAAATACCAAATTACAGAGAAAATAGTAGGGGGTTACCACTGGACGTGGTATTACATAATGTTATGTTCTTCTTCATTACTCAGTTATATGGATGATGCCCGTTCAATTAGTCAGTTTTCTCCACTTCACCTCCGTTGTTCTACCACCCTGTCAGTGATCTTCCCACTGATAATAACTGCGCTTTTGGTTTATTTATTCCCTCATGCTCTTACTTTGGGAAGAGACTTGGCTGCTTCTAAATATGCTGTATAATGCATGGGTGTACACAAATCGCTATGGCAGGAGGTGGAGAAGCTCCCTTTGGAAAGCCCTCAGAACTGTCAGGTGTCTGGCACGTAGGCGGGGTCACACAGCAAAACGCTAGGCTCTGTTACCGCGTCCGCGTCTATAGGCTCAGGTGAGTCTTCAGGGCCATTCTGGGGGCTGGGCAGAGCGTCTGGTACACCCTGGAGGTGGGGCAGAGTGCCTGGCATGCCCCCACGGGGGCCAGGCGGAGCTCCAGGGGAGGGGTGGAGCACCTGGCACACCCCGGGGGCCAGGCAGAGTGCCTGGCATGCCCCAGGGGCAGAGCAGAGCTCTGGGAGTGGGGCGGAGCACCTGACACACCCCAGGGGCTGGGTGGAGCTCCGGGGGTGGGGTGGGGTGGAGTGGAGTGCCTGGCACACCTGGGGGTCAGGCAGAGCGCCTGGCACACCCCAGGGGCTGGGTGGAGCTCTGAGGGTGGGGTGGAGCACCTGCCATGCCCCAGGGGCCGGGCAGAGCGCCTGGCACACCCTGAGTGCCAGGTGGAGCTCCAGAGATGAGGCAGAGTGCCTGGCATGCCACGGGAGCCGGGTGGAGTAAAATTTATTTAGTTATTTGTTTCTTTCTAATGAATTGACCATTACATTTCTAAAGTTCTGAAATGGCCAACAGACCATAGAAAGATACCACTTTAGGCTCCTGCTTGAAGCCAACAACTTCAGAAAACTGCTGACTTTGATTCAGGGCCAGCAGCTTCTCTCCATTTAATATGATATTGGCCACTGGTTTGTCATAGAGCTTTTCTTAGATTGAGAGATCTTCTATACCTATTTTTTCATCATAAATGAATACTGGATCTTGTCAAATATTTTCTTCTGCATCTATTGAGACAATCATGTGAATTTTGTCCTTGCTTCTGCTTATGTAGTCAATTACAGCTATTGATTTGCCTGTGTTAAGCCATCCCAGCATCTCTGGGATGAATTCTGTTTGGTCGTGATGTATGATTGTCTAATGATTTGCTGAATTCCGTTTGCCCATATCTTATTGAGGATTTTTGCATCTGTGTTCATTAGATTAGGCTCTAGTTCTCAATTTCAATTGGGTCCTTTTCTGCTGTAGAATCACAGTAATTAATGCTGCCAGGAATGAGCTGGGGAGCACTGCACCCCTCTTGATTTCATTAAAGGATTTGAGGGACACTGGCATTAGATCTTTTCTATAGTTCTTGTAGTGTTTGGCAGTTAAATCATTGAGATATAAGCTTTTCCAGTTGATAGTTGGTTTATTACCTTTCCAATTTCATTGACTAATATTGGATGATTTTAGATGTTTATATCTTCTTGGTTCAGCTTAGGTAATTTGTGTGTATTATGAATCTCAACTTCTTCTGGATTTTTCCACTTTACTAGAGTATTGGTTCTCAAAGTAGTTACCAATAATCTTCTGGATTTTGGCAGAGTCCATTGTGATTTAGCCTTTTACATTCCTAGCTGCATGGATTTGGGCTTTTTCTGTCCTTACTTTGGTAAGGTTGGCTCAGAGATTATCTATTTTATTTAGTTTTTCAAAGAACCAACTCTTTGATTCATTGATTCTGTGTATATTTTTATTTTCAATTTCATTAATTTCCACTCTGATTTTTTGTTTTTTGGTCTTTTTTGAGGCAGGGTCTCGCTGTGCAGTTCAGGCTGGCCTTGAACTCACTTTGTAGCCCAGGCTGGCCTTGAACTCACAATGATCCTCCTGCCTCAGCCTCCCCAGTGCTGGGATTAGAGGTGTGTGCCACTACACTCAACTCTGCTCTGATTTTTATAATTTCTTTCCTTGTGCTAACTTTGGATTGGATTGTTTTTATTTTTGTAGGACCTTGAGGTGCATTGTTAGGTTATTTATTCGAGCTCACTCTGTTTCTCTGATGTGGGAATTTTTCTCTATAAACTTTCCTCTTAGGACTGCTTACATTGTGTCCTGTGGTTTCTGGTATATTGTACTGGTATTATCATTTGATTGTAGAAAATGTCTAATTTCTTCCTTACTTTCATCTGTGACTCATAGATTATTCAAGAGGTTTAATTTCCACCTCTTTGCATAGTTTCTGTGCTGTCTTTTGCTATTTATTTCTAGTTTCATTACAGTATGATCTGATAATATTCATGAGATAATTTTAATTCTTTTGTATTTATTTAAGCATGCTTTTTGGCCTAGTATGTGGTCTATTTTGGAGAACATCCCATGTGATACTGAGAAAAACATGTATTTTGTTGTTGTTTGCTAGAATATTAGGTCTATTTATTTGAAGGGTTTGTTCAACTCTAATATTTCTTTGTTGAATTTTGATCTGGTTTGTCTGTTTGTGACCTCAGTTTATATTGCGGCCCCCATTACAACTGTATTGCTGTTTATCTGATTTTTCCTGTCCATTAGTTTTTTTTTGAGACAGGATCTTGCTTTGTAGTTCAGGCTGTCCTTAAGCTCATTTTGTAGCCCAGGCTGGCCTTGATCTTGCAGCAATTCTCTTGCCTCAGCCTTCCAAGTACTGGGATTACAAGCATGTGCCACCATACCCAGTTTAGTGTTTGCTTTATGAAGTCATGCACACTGGTTTTTGATGATATATGTTTATAATTGTTATCTCTTTCTGTTGACTCATTCCCTTAACCTATATGTGGTGACTTTCTTCCTGTCTTCTGATCAGTTTTGGTTTGAAATCTACTTTGTCTGAAATTAGGATAGCTGTGTCTGCATTTTTCTGGGTTCCTGTTGCAGTTTTCTCATGCTTTGATTTATTTTATCTGTGAATTTAGTTTTGAAGGAAATGTGTTTCTTGTATACTGCCTATTATTGGGTTTTGTTTCTTGATCCATTCTGCCAACCTGTGTCTTGACCAGGGAATTGGGACCATTCACGTGAGAGATATTACTGATCAGTACTGACTTTTGTCCGTCATTGCACTATTTTCCTTTTGCTGATCGCCTTGGTTTTTCTCCCCTTTTGCTGTGCTGCTCTCCCCACCACGTGTATTCATTCTTTTTGAGCTATTGGCATCGTTGGCTCTATTGTCTCTTTCCAGACTGTCCTTGAGAACTTTCTCTGATGTGAGTTTGGTGGTGATAAATTTTGTGAGGGGCTCCTTTTCATGGAAATATCTTATTTCTCTGTCAAATTTTAAGGAAAGTTTTGCTGGATACATAAGTCAGGGTTAGAAACTGTTGTCTTTTAGGGCTTGAAACACTTCACATTCTCCTGGCCTCTGGCCTTTAAGGTTTGTGTTGAGAAGTCTGCTGTAATTCTTCTTTTTGAATCAGGGTCTTGCTGTATAGTTCAGGCTGGGCTTGACCTCATTGTGTATACCAGATTGTCCTCGAATTCACAGGGGTTCTCCTGCCTCAGCCTCCCAAGTGCTGGGATAACAGGCATTCACCACCATGCCCATCCACGTTTGTTTGTTTTTTGAGACAGGGTCTCACTGTGTAGTCCAGGCTAGCCTTCAACTCGACAGTCTTTCTGCCTCAGCCTCTGAAATGCTGGTATTATAGGCATGCACCACACCGGGCACTATCTGCTATAATTCTAAGGGTTTTATCTTTGTTCGTGATATGTTGCTTTTCTCAAAAAGCTTTTAAGATTTTGTCTCTCTGGTGGAGAAAGAGACAAACATAACAAACATGTCATATCTAGCAAACATAACGCTGTCTCTTTGAGTATAATGTGTGGAGAGTTTTTCTTTTAGTTGTGGCTGTTTGTGGTTCAGTACATTTCCCTTGTCTGTACGAGCTTTCATTTTGGCTATTACTTCCATTATCTGTTTAGTTATATCCTTTTTAATTTTTATTTTTTTGAGATACGGTCTTGTTATGAAGGTTTTTTTTCCCTTTTATGTTTGTGAAAGTTTCTGCCATTATTTCTGTGAATAGGTTTTTTGTGTGTGTGATTTGCTTTCTGATCTTTCACTTCTTCCTATTAGATTAGATTAATCTTCTTTGTGTCATCTAGCAGCTATTGAATCCATTTTTCATGTTCTCTCGTGATTTTAAGGTGGCTTTGAATAGGTGCCTTTGAAGGTACCATTGTCTTCTAGTTCTGAAATTCCATCCTTACATGGTTGCTTCTGTTGCTGCCCTTATTTTCAATATAATTGTCTCGGTTACTTTTCTTTCGCTGCCGAGACAAAATACCCGATGCTCAAAATCAGGGAAGGAAAGGTTTATTTAACTCACAGCATGTGGGTGTTTCAGTCCATACTTGGCTGGCTCCAAGGCAGAGTGGCACATGGCAGAGGGCAACTGTTCATGGCAGCAGGCAACAGCAAAAGCAACAAGAGAGAGATGGAGGACTGGCTGGCAACAAGCAGCCTCTTTCTCTCCCTTGCATATACAAACTATCTGCCCTAGTTCAAGTGTAGCACTCACACCCATAATCCCAGCATTGGACCATGAATCAATCATAAACTCTAAAAGCCCGCCCCATGACTGCAGGAGGCTTTGGGGGGACATGCCGATACAAACCATAACAATAATCCATCTCCTGGATTTCTCGCTGAAACATTTTCATGACCTCTAATTCTTTGCTATCTAATTCCTCGCTGAACTTTTAGTCAAAAAGCTAGCTTTTTATTGTGTTTTCTGAAAGCTCCTGGAGCTTTCATTTTGCTTATTACTACCACTATCTGTTTAGTTATATCCTTTCTAATTTTTATTTTTTTGAGGCAGGGTCTTGCTATGAAGTTCAGGCCTTGAACTCACTATGCCAGACTGGCTCTAATTTAGGGTGATCCTCCTGCCTCAGCCTCCCAAATGCTGGAATTACAGGCATGTGCCACCATACCCAGCTGCTTAGTTATATATGATGTGATCTTGCTGAGTACCTCTTTGATCTATTTTCTAAACTCCTCTCTCATCTTGAGTAATTCAAGTGTGTGGTTTATGTTGTTTTCCCCCAGGATGCCCCTAGAATAGCTTTGGGTGAGTTGGAAGATTGGAGGCATTCTGTTGCCTTGTCTTCTCACGTTTCTATTATTCTTTATTTTGTTTTGTTCTGAGGTTTGTGGACACTTATTGTGTAAAGGCTTTCTTGTATAGAGACCTCTTTAGTTCACTGGTTTTCAGTGATACACTTTGGGGCTGGCTAAGGACAGTCCTTGGCCTCAACCTCAAGATTCAATTGCCTTGGTTAATTTTTTAGGGGAAGATGCAGTGTAGTTGGCCCAACCTCGAGTTCTCTGGGAATGTAGTCTAATATTGTTAATATCACAAAGGTAACCTGACTGTTGCCTTACAGAGAAAAATCCATTAATAGCAACAGTTACCCAACTTTATTAATGTGAAGCAGATCAGGTACAGTAGCACTGTCCAAGGCACTTGGATGTTAAGAGGCCACCATGCTCACTCCTGCCTGGTGGCCCATGTTTACTCTTTAGGGAGCATTACTCTTTAGGGAGCATGTCTTTTTCGTACTTGTCCTTGACCTGTACTCACCCTGTAGAGCCTATTTCTTTTCTTACCTCCAATAAAACTTTGCTCCTGTTGGGGCTTGTCTTGATCAATTCTTGGCTCAGGTCAGAAAGAACCTAGAAACTACCTCCAGATGGAGACTCCTGCATCCCCAAATCTGATAATATATTTGGTTTAGCCAGTCATGAGAGTGGGCGAGGCCCTTTGGGCACTTTTGTTTTGTTTCTGTCTAAAATGCCATGAAGGTTTTTTTCTTCTTTCCCTGTCTCTCTCACCTATGTGTGTGTGTGTGTGTGGGGGAATAGGAGCACGTGGCCTCTATTTTTTTTCTCTCAGCTGGTAAAAGGCCTACAGGCCTGCCTCAAGTTTACCTTCCCTTTTCTTTCTTTTTTCTGTTGGTGGTCACTCTGCAGCCAGAGAGCCTGTTCTTACACCCTTCTGTCCTCCTGTCTACGTGATACTTTCCTCAACCTTTTCAGTGCTTCAGGAAAAGCAGCTGTACCTTGGCAGCCTGCCTGAGTAGCTGCCAGTTTATTCCTTTTTGTGCTCAAAGTCTTGTCAGTGCTCTTTCCCTGGATGACTGTTTCTTAAGGTGCTATTTTAGTCAAGGTCACCATCTTATCTCATCACATGACTGGTCACCGGGCTTGTGTGGTCACATGACTTGGCGCCATTTTAGGTCAGCTGCTGCCATGTTTGTTTCTAGATTCCTTCCTTGTTTCCTCTCACAAAATGCAGGTAGTTTAGACACCTGTGCCTGTGCCCTGAGCTGAACAAGAGAACAGCCAATAAAGCTTACCTCAAGTGACTGTGAGTTATACTAGGATTTTTAAAGGTTTTTTTTTCTTAAAAAACAGGTTTCTGTCTCTGTTGCCTTAAACAAAGTAATAGTATTTTTACTGTTGGGATAAATGCAAGTTTAAGGGGCTTCAGTAGAGCCATCAAGTGGCTAGGAGAATCCTAGTGTGGGATGGAGGATGTTCCACCCTGATCTCATGGGAGTTTCAAAGGACTAGGTAGAGCCCTGAAATGGCCTAACTCCTTCTCTCTAAAGAGTTAATGGGCCCCAACATATAGCTAGAAAGCCCTCAATAGGGCTTTCTACCATGGTTCTATGAAAGATGCTGGCATTGTCCTGGCTTCAGAAAGAGACATTTATCTAGTGAATATCTGAGTCTCACAGGGGATGTTTTGTGGGGTCACTGGGTCTCCTTCTGCATGGAATGCCATGTTAAGGTCCTGAGACCTAGTTATTTCTCCCTGTAGGCCCTAAGATGAGCCACGGGAAACCTCGTGAACCATACCCTGCAGATTCCACTGACTTTCCCACTAGGCTGTATCCTTGGGGTCAGTGGGAAAGGCCTGACCCTTCCAGTTTAATAAAGCTTATCTACTATTGCAACATGGTTTGGGTTCAACGTGTATTAGATAATGGCAAGAGGTGGGTACAGGATGGTAATTTTTTTGAGATAAGGCCTTGCTATGTAGTTCTGGCTGGGGCTGAACTTACTATATAGCCCAAGCTGGCCTTGACCTGATGGTGGCCTTTCTGCCTCAGCCTCCTGAGTGATGAGATTGTAGGTGTGCACCACCATGCCTGGCCTTTTGTGACCCTTTATCTCAGGAAAAGCCCAGAAACTGAGGTAGAGATATCTCTGATGATCCTGTCCTCAGATCCCCACATACCTCTCAGCAGCAGAGGGTGGAGAGGTGGGGTGTAAGGGTCTCTCCCATCTGTTTAACCAAGAAACTTTAGATGGGATCCCAGACACCTATGATCCAATTGCTGGACTGGCATTATCTGTGTTCAACTGTTGGGATCTGAAGGGAAGTCAAAAGAAAAACTAGAATTATAGCTGTTGCAACTGGAAATGCTTTAAACTCACTCAGATCATCTACAGGAAAACCCAAATAATCTGGACACTGGGCACATGATTATACAAAGCCACTGCCTGAGTCCTGCTCCAAATGTGAGGTAGCCATTGGACCTACATGGCACTAGAGGGTTAATTGTCCCTGCTTCCAGAGAGGGGCTGGTCCAGCCAAACCCTTGTTTCCTGCTCTGAAGAGGCCGAAGGGGACCTCTGTCCATGGGCATCACCTTTTCCTATGAGGAGCTCTGATACCCCTGTGTGGTGGATTGACAACTGGTGGTCAACTTGTAATGCCTGGATGAACTGAATCAGTGTAGTGGATCTAAAGGCCCACCTGAGGATTGTTGCCAATAACATAAAACCAGAGAAGAACTGGAGAATTGGAGAAGAGAAGCTGTTAGGGGGCTGTTGGTTTCCCTGGAGGAGTTTGCCATGCTGGCTTTCCTGATATGAACTTGACTATTCTCATTGTTGCAGGAGCTCGGGACCTTGGTACTGAGAATGGGTATGGTTCACTTTGGGGAAGCTCTGGTCCTCACTTTGAGTATCACTTCCTGGCTCTGGAGAAGTATCACTTTAGTCTCCTAGAGAAGCTTATCATGCTGGTTTTCCTGATATGAACTTGGTTGTTCTCATCTTCAGAGGAGCTTGGGACCTCACAGCTGCTGTGGTACTTTTCAGGGAAGCACTGGTTCTTACTTTGAGCATCACTTCCTGGTTCCAGTGCAGATCCCTCAGCCTGCTAGCACAGATCCTTCATCCCGCTGGCACAGACTTTCTAGCTTCCACCACTGACCTTTGGGCCTTCTCAGTGCAGATCCTTGAAATAGGGCTGCATGAGACATTGTTGTGGGCTCTTGGCCTTCAGCTGGACTCACGGGAAGCATTGTTATGGGCTCTAGGTCTTGAGCTGAACTCATGCAGGCCACTGCTGTGGGATCCAGGCCCTTAGCTAGCTTCTTTGCATCTTTAGTGTGTGGACAGATTTTCTACACTCCTTTGTATTTGACTCTTTGGGTGAATACTATAAAATAATCCTATAAATTATGTGTCCTGTATTAAGTTTTTCCCCTTGCAAATACTGACCACGACACCCTGGATGTCATGGGTGAGCTAATTCAATTCCATCATTTAGTTTTGACTTCCTTCTCTGGAAAACCCTCTGTAGCCATAGTTGGGATCAAGGGGACCCTTAGTTGGACATTCTTTACTTCTATTAAGATGTATCACTTTGAAGGACAAATGTTTAACCATGAGTTTCTCAGTGTGCTACAGCATCCTACTCCCTTGCTAGAAGAGATTTACTAGCAAAACTGGGGGCAGTTCTCAGATTCTAACAAAGGCTAAAATGGATTTACCAGTTGGGACTACACCAGGTCCCTGACCAACTTCTCTAGCAGGTGGATCTTGCTGCATGGTATAATGCAATATCTGAATTAAGAAAATCCTTCTTCCTCTACATATAAGAAAAGAGAGGAATTTTGCTTTGTGTGTCTTGACCCAAAGTCTAGGTCTGTAGCACAAAATGTCCCCCTCCAGCCAGTATACTTCTGTTTCTTAGTTGCCCAGGTAACAGTTCCTGTTCCAGTTCTGGTTGCTTCTGTCTCTTAGAAACTGGTCACTGTGATACATAGTTGGTCACTGTGATGCACATTTTATAAACCAATCCCCACTGACAAGCCATTTTGCCTCTGTACTTCCTGATGGCTTCTCATAGAAGCCCTAGACCACCAGAGAGCAGGGTCTGATATTCTAGGAATGATCCTAATCAATGCCTGCTGACATAAATAAATCTACCTCCAAATCCTGGGTGTCATTTCAGTGTTTCTGCTTGTGGTTGCATCGGGTGCTTCAGCTGGGAAGACCAACCATGTTGACCTCTTTGGTCACTGGTCATGGGCCTTGTGGATGAACAAGGACCTCTCCAGTTCCCCGCAGGAAGGTGTGTGCTTGACATTTTTTGAGTCCCCTTGGAGGTCTGGAGGAGGATTCCTGGTTCCCCACTTGAGTGGCCCACATCAGACCCCAGAGGGAGGAGGACACAGTCTGTCTGCCTGCCTGCCTGATTCTGGTAAGACCCCTAGGGACACTCCATTTAGTCAGTCTGTCAGTCCTGATCAGTTTGAGTGGAAGAGCTTGATCAACTCTTATTAGTTAAGGCCACCCTCAAAGGAAGGGGAGTTGGAATGTTTAACCTCTGAGTGCTGCTGAATGGTTGTGTGAGCAAGTGGACCAGACAGCATAAGCAATAGGCTGCTCCGTCTGTGCACCAAGGTGGGAAGCACTGGTTACGTGGCTGATTGGGCCCTCGCCTGCAGTTCCGTGCCAATTGACATATGTCATAAGAGAGGTCATGCACCCTCCTTAGCCAAGTCATGCCTAAGTCCCCGAGAGGGGTGAGGCCAGGCTGGCATCTGAATGGTCTCTCTCTCTGAGGGGCACCCACCCTTTGTCTGTTGTGCCATAGTTCAAGGGTACACAACACACATGTAGGGAATCAGAGATAGTACCAAATGAGTTAAAATCCACAGTCCCTGGCTGTAGGAAAAGGGACTTTTATGGAATTAGAAATGCAACCAAACCACTCCCTGCCTCTCAAAGAAAAATAAAAAAGCAAAAAGAGGCCCATTCTTCCTGAGAATCCTGCCTTGGCACCCTTGTCAGCTGCTACAGTTGCTGCCAGCAGTTTCATCTCCTACTCCTGACTCATCTACTTCCAGCTGATTGAACTGGTTCCAGCTAGCCATTGCCTGAATTTGGCCAGGGAGGACACCTCCCCCCAAAAAAACCTCTGCTTCAGAGCTGCACCTGTTCTGGTCAGATGGTGTCACCTAATACCCCTATCAGCAATTCCTTCTAAGTCTTTTCAACATATAAACATCTACATTTTGACTGAGGAAAAATTGGACTGTCAGCCCTGACAAATGAATTGCACCCTGTCAGGCCTGAACATATAGGACAGACTGAGCCCTATCAAATTGGACCCCTAAGAGTCCACGGTCATTATAAAGTCAGGGGCAAATGTGTGATTTTCCTGATAGACAATGGAACAGAACTCTCTGCCTTCAAAAGTTCCCTCGGTCAAATAGTTACCATCACTGGGGCAACAGGGACTCTCGCTTCTCACTCCTTCTTCCAGGCACAAACTTGCAGCCTGGGAGGACATCTCCTCTGCACCAAGCAAGTCAGCCTGTCTCTCCTTTAACAACTTTGACTGTTCCCTGAGAGGAATATGATGCCTGCATCAGCCTGAGACAGATAACCAATTCTGAAGTTCTGAAAATTGCTCTGCCACAGGTATGAACTAGAGACTAGCTCCATCTGGGCCTGGACATCAGTCATGCCTCCTCACCACAAACCCCACATTGTCAAATGTCACAAGATGCACAAATAGGCACCCAGCCACACACATCAGCCTGATATCCTGTTAAGCATGTTGGGAAAGATCTCCATGCTGTCAGCAACACAGCCATCACCTTACATTCTGTGGTTCTCAACCCATGAACCCTTTTTGGGCTGTTGAAGATTTAAAAAATGCCTTCCTCTGCTTGCAAGTTGCATCCATAGGCCCTTTCACTGGGAAAATCTTGGGATAAAAGGCCAGCTCACTTGAACTCAATTGCCGTAAGGGGTGAAGAAGTCTCCCATTGTTTTTTGGGAGATCCTAACCATCATGGTCCCCTGAGAAAGGAAAAAATGAGGCTTCAAAACTGCAAAATGTCTGTAGACTGTCAAAATGTTAAAACACACCTCTCCTGCCTGTAAAGCCAGCTCAAGATTTCCCAGCTGCCAATGCTGGGATTGCCCTCCATATACATTATCTCAGTCTTCTGCCACCCACAGCCTGCTGTTACACGTGCCTGGACCTAAAGAATGTCTTCTTCTGCCTTTGATTGGCTCCTGTCAGCCAGGACAGGAGCCAATTGGCTCCCTCTTCACCTTTAAATAAACAGACCCCAGTTCTGGACTTAAAAGCCAACTGACCTGGACTCAACCTCCCAGAGGTTCAAACACTAGTTTCCTTTTTTAAAAAGCTCTTCAGATGAATGATATCTAAGATGCCTGCTGGAAAGGCACAAAAGCTCTGCTACAATATCTGGCAGAAACTACAAGAAAGAAACTCCACAAATTTCTTGGAGCTGCTGGCTTCTATAAAGTCTGGATGCTTTATGACTAATTCTGGTGACAATCCTGTGTTTTCTGCATTAATTAAATCTTTGCAGGTCCATTTTCTTGTCTTGCTGCCCCACTCAGCAGCTTAGGTGGCTAAAGATAGGAACCTCATTAGATCTTGCTACTGGTTGCCCAGCACTCAGTCTCAACAACAACAACAAAAAAAGTCTGGGGATATAGCTCAGTGCAGAGGCCCTGGGTTCAATTCTCAATATAGGGAGAGAGACACAGAGACAGAGAGACCCAGGTAGAGAGATTTGCTAGTTTTCCTATATGCTATTGTAGAGCTGTGTGATTTCCTTTAGGTTGTGTTTTCCATTGGGCAATCCTCTACAGAGGAAAGGTGCTAGCCCCACTTCTGATCAACTGAGTCAGAACCTCCAATAGTGGGATCTGAGCATTGGTGTTCATGAGATCAGTTTCCCCAGTGATCCTAATGTGCAGCAGTGATGGAGAACCTATGGTCTGGAAGCATCTTTTCAGTTCTGGGCAAACAAGAGAGAAACCATGGTGAGACAGGGGGAAGAATGGGCAAGGAGAGCGCACTGGGGTTCCAGAAGTGATTCACAGCTTCCTGAAGACCTAAGTCCCTGGCTTTGTCTCTTGAGGGACACGGATAACAGCAGCTTCCCCTGTGGTTGGTGTCAAGATGATCAGTGTACCTAGCGCAGAGCAAGGGTGTGTGATGCTGAGGTCTCTGTGTTGTTTTGGCTAGGCTGCGGTAGGAGATGTTAGTGTTGCTATGGAGGTTTTCTTTTTTTAAAGATCTGATTAACCTTTAAACCAGTAGACTTGGAGTAGGGCTGATTGCACTCCATAATAAGGGTGGGCCTCATCCAATCACGTGAAGACTGTAGACTGTGGTCCCCTGATTCGGAAAGAATTCTGTCTTCAGGTTGCCTTCAGACTCAAGGCTGCAACCTGGAGTTTCCACCCTGCTAGTATGGTTTGTAGATTTTTTTTTTTGGACCTACTCCTTCAACCACAAGAGTCAGTTGCTTAAATCTGTCTCTGTGGATCTGTCAGAGAACCCCAATTAATACAGTGTGCAGTAAATGATGGCAAGAACTAAAACAATAAAATAAAATTAACAATGATGAGAAAAAAGCCAAACAACCCAGACTACAATGATGCCTACTGTTGTTACCATGCAATTGGTTGGAGCCAATAAATAAAGCTGCAAATTTATGGTCAGGATTATGGGTATTGGCCCAAGGAAACAATGGTAGTGAGCTACCACTAAAAAATTCCAGAATGTGAAGTCCAAGTGGAGATAAATACATGGTGCAGTGATCCTCTTCTTCCCTTCCCTTCCCTTCCCTTCCCTTCCCTTCCCTTCCCTTCCCTTCCCTTCCCTTCCCACTCTCCCTCCCTCCATTCCTCCTCCCCCCTCCCTTCTCCTCCTTTTTGCATGCTATTTTCCCCTTTCTTCTTCGGGGAATATGGAGATTTCCATCAGGAATATGTCCTGAAGCACAGGGGCTGGAACCTTAGACCTGCAGTCAAGAGACCTGCCTTATCCTGCTGGCTGTGTCAGTGTTATGGCTTGTACCTAGATGTCACCCCAAAGCTTCATTTACTCAAAGATGGGCGTTTTTGGAGGTGCCTGGATCTAGGGTGTACGATGTGGATTAAGGGTGTGATGACTCTATTATTCCATTGATTAGTAAGGCATTGTTCTGGGTGTGGGTAATGGGAAGCTGCATCGTTTAAGTTCTGTTTTCAAAGCCTAAAAGTATAGTAATTGATGCAAAAGCATGGCGAGTTATTAATCACAGCTAGGTTGATATAGTCCTGAATTAAAAGAGATTTTTAGAGGTCAACTATCCAACGCGATTCTCCTGTACATTTACACAGTGGAAAGAGCATGAATGTGGAATCAATTTCTGTTCCGCTGTTACTGTTTCCAAGCTGGGAACCCTGCACAAGTTATTTCATCTTGATCAGTCTCACTTTCCTTATATATTAAAAGAAAATAAAAGATAGTTTGTGGGGATTAAGTGAGATAATGTCTTATGGCTGGAACAGTTTAGGGTACCAGTAAAATGACTATTGTGGTTATTATCCAGATGAGAAAAGCATGGTCTTTGCCTTCGGTATTACAATTACGGACCACAGGCAAGACAGCCGTGAAACACAAAGTGAAACATGACAGATAAAACCCAGTCAAATCATAGGGGTTAAAGGACGTGTGCTGTGAGCGTTCAGAAGCAAGAAAAGTTTAACGAGCAGAAGGCAAGTTAGGATCAAGGCTGATTTTTATAATGTTCTGAGTTTTTAAATTTCCCTGCAAAACTACGGCCTCACATAATCACACAAAAGCTGTGAGCACAAACTGCTCACACCTAGTATGTAATTTAAGGAAAGAAATGATAAAATATCACAGTGTCATTGCAATAGACAAATTGGATAAATCCAAAATGTCAGAGTTAAATCACACCACGTGGCTGAATATTCCTGCTGTTAAATAGGGTTAGGTTGCAGCATGGAAGAATGAAAACCACTGCTTTGTTAGCGGTCAGACTCGGGAATATTGTTGGATTTCTGTCCTATGTATATGTTGCCACGATTACTACAATATTGTTTGTGCAATAAAAATTCAGTGAAGTCAAAGGAAGTGTGAAACTTGACCAGGACACTGAGGGCTTTGTGTTCTGTCCTTTGCTCTGGTGATGGTAGCGCTGTTTGGCTGCTTCTCCAAGCCGTGCGGGTCCCCAGCGCAGCTGCACTGTCACCAGGGAAGCCGGGATGTGGAAGGCGCAGCCCCCTGATATGCAGACCGTCGCCTTCCCCGGTGCGTGTGGAGCTGTCTCCTTGCCTACCCAGAACAACATCTAGCCTGTTGGGAACTGGGTGCGGCTTTTGTTTTTATATATTCTATTTTATATGTTCTCTCTTCGCTGATACGCTATACTATCGGCTATGTCAGCTCAGGTGCTCCGAAAACGGAGAGGGGTCAATTTTACTATTTTCTTGGGGGGAATCCTTGAGATGCCTCCCTTTTTTTTTTTTTTTTTTTTTTTTGAGACAGGGTCTCACTATGCAATTTAGGTTGCCCTTGAGCTCACTTTGTAGCCCAGGCCGCCCTCAAACTCGCAACGATCCTCCTGCCTCAGCCTCCCGATCGCTGCGATTACAGGCGTGCGCCACCACACCCGGCGGGACGCCTTCCTTCTTAGGGCCCCTTTTGGCAGGCCCAGGTCCTAAAGGCCTGTCAACTTACTAACACCAAAAAGAGGAAAAGACGGGGCCTGTGCGTAGTCCTCCTCTGGGATGGTGTCCGACCTTCGGGGAGCCCTCGCGGTGTGATGGCCGGCCGGGACCCCACGTGTAGGAGATGGGCTCCAGGCAGCCATCGCTTCCTCCAGTCCAGCTGCACCGGGCTGGGAGGGGCGGGTCCCTGGGTGCCGGCAGAGGCGATCAGCTGGGTCCCGTTAGTGTGGACCGGCTCTGCCCAGAGCGGGCGGCGTAATGGGGACCATGCTCGTCCTAATGCGAAGCAGCCGCCGCGCCCGGGCCGAGCCCCTTCCCACGGGGCCGACAGCGGCCGAGATTAAACGCAAGAGCAACGAGAGGCGCTTTGATTCCAATACGAAACAAATTATTCCTCCCGGAATGGAACAAAGTAAGGCAGAGCGGAATCTCTCGGCCCGCCATTCCTTCCCGCAAGCCACCCCGGCGCCCCGGCCTGCGACCCCGCGAGGCTGGGCAGGGACGGTGCTCGGGGGCTGCGCGTCCTCGAGGCCGGGAGGTCGGGGTCCCGGGCTGCGCGCAGTTGACCCCCAGTCACCTCCGGTTCGGCGGTCCGCAGTCTCGGCGAGGGAGCCTGACGGCTTCCTGGAGCGCTGGTGAAGGCACAGATCGCTGGGCCCCTTTCTCCAAGGAGTCTCGGATTCTGTGGGCGGCACGGAGCCGGCGAGTGTGCGTTTTTTACCTAATGCCAGGTAGCGCCTCGAGGGCCGCCAGACAGACGGGCAGACCCTGAGCAGGGTGGCTTCAGAGCTCCCATCTGTAGTGCGCTGGCGTGCAGATGGTGGCGGGACCTGGCGAAGTCTGCAGGGTAGTAACCCCTGCACCCGCCAGGCCCCGTGGACAGGTGAATATGCCTAGGTTCACTGTCACTTTGGCCCTTTGTTTCCCTCCTGAGTCGGGGTTGGAACCCAGGGCCTTGCAGGTGCTAGGCAAGCACTGTATCACCGAGTTACACACACCCCAGTCCCTGGGGCCTGTTTTTGGTGGGTCTCCCCTATCCTATAGCAAACCAACCAAGTCCCACCCCAAAGCTCAGGATGGCAATTTCCCAGCAGCCTGAGCAGGTGAGCGGAGGACTGCCAA
The DNA here is from genome assembly GCA_004027595.1 of Dinomys branickii. Taxonomy (NCBI): domain Eukaryota; kingdom Metazoa; phylum Chordata; class Mammalia; order Rodentia; family Dinomyidae; genus Dinomys; species Dinomys branickii. The sequence goes on along the minus strand of PVLD010002760.1, from coordinate 1,209 downwards.
GGACCTCTGGGGGTTGGTAGAGGCCCCCGCTGGTCTGGGTGATTTGTCTGCTTCGGCTGCACAGCCCCCAGAGGAGGCTCGGGGCAGAAGTCACCCCCAGAAAGGAGAGTGTGTGGGATGGGAAGGGAGCTGGCGCGGTGCTGGAGGGTGGCAGCCTTTCTTGCTGGGGTGACCGCTCTAGGTTCCTGCCTGGCTTCTTAGAACCTGTTCAGGGATCTAAAAACCTGGACGTGTCTCAGGTGTGGGGTGTCTGCGGTAAGTGCCGCTGCCCCGTCTGCATTCCCGGGAGTAGATCACAGATTTTCAAACTCGAGGGTCCTTCGGATGCGCTGGAGGTGTTGGTAAAGCACACATTACCGTCCCTGCCCCTGCGTCGTCGTCTGTGCAGTGAGTCTGAGGTAGGACTGAGACTTTGCGCTTCCAATCTGGTCCCCAACATTGCTGATGGTCCGGGTGCCACACTTTGAAAGTCACTACTGTAGGATGCATTTGGCATCTCCGAGATCGTCCCATCACCACAAAGGCCCCCTGCCCTATGCTGGATGTCCCCCACCACTCACTGCCGCTCTTAGCTTGCAGGAGGCAGCACCGTCTTGGTCTTGCTGTCTGTGCTGCGGGCTCTGAGGCAGGGTTTCAGCCTTGGGATGAGAAGCACTCCCTACACCCTCTCCTCATTCCTGCCCTCCACTAGGTAGGACAGCTCCCTTCCCCTTCCCGCTGGCCCTTGGTTCTTGGCCCCAATCTCAGCCCCGCAAAGAGCAAGCAGTGGAGGAAGGGATCTCTTTTGCAAGCACTTGGGGGGGAGTCCTTGCAAGGCCAGACCTGGAGGGGTCACTGTGGCACTTCTACCAGTGACAGGATCTCTCTGAGGTGCTGTTCTCTTTTTATCTTGAACTCAGCCATCATAACAATTTATGAAATATTTGCTGACTCATTGTTTAGGGAAAACTGCCAGGAGGAGAAGCAAAGCAGAGCAAATGAAGACGTTCGTGCTGCAGACAAGGACAAGGTTTTCTTTTTTTTTTATTTAAAAAAAATAAAAGTACAAAAACATATTGACAAACAGACACCAATTAGCATAAAAAATAGTACAATCACAACTAATCTATAGACAAGGTGATATGATCTCAACAGTGGTCATTGCTTTATCCATTGATATCTTCGAAGTGTAAATACATAAACCCATATACAGACATGCAAATTTAGTCA
>PVLD010002759.1:0-157557 GCA_004027595.1 Dinomys branickii | reverse complement strand
GTAGCAGTTGGAACACCTTTACCTTCAGAATCTTCCTTTGAATTCTCAGCATCCAGCTAGAAGAAGTGAGGATCACCTGAAGGATTCTGAGGTGGTCTTAGCAGTCAGGCTGAAAGGGCTCATGTCACCTCTGCCTGTGTTCAGTTGCCCAGAGCTAGATCCATTCTACCTGACGGAAAAAAAAAAAAAATACTGGAAGTGGCATCTGGCCTGGCCTGCCACTGTGCTGCGAGGTGAAAAGAGGAGTCAAGTTCTTTACTGATGGCAGATGAGACTGCCAGATCTGACTCAGGTAAGTTTGTGCCTTCAGGGCACAAGTGAATCACCTGCTCATCCAACAGTGCTGCCGTCTTCACATCAGGCTTAGAATTCCTTTTCAGGACCTTTGTCAGAGCTTTTAAATGAATTTTAAGTTTGTGTTTTGAGTGCTCATTTGATTTCTGGAAGAACCTGAAATTGTTTGAGACCAAGCCTGGGGATAAAGACATTGATCAAGCTAACTTGTCTTTCTTGGATCAAAAACAAAGGTAGTCATAAAGTAAACTGACTCCTAAGGCAAATTCCAGAAATGGGATCCCAACCTAACACATTCTGATAATTGATAATGTGACTGGAATACTTGTGGAAGGCTTCTCAGGGCGCTGATGTTGAATTTATCTAGATTTATTAGATATATTCAGATTTATTAGTAAATACAGCAGCATTTATTTGCAATAGCATTTATTTAGATATATACATTTTAGTGTGTATGTGTGTGTTTAGTGAGTGACTTTGTAGCTTGGGTTCATATACAGATATGTAACTATTTACTTATGATCTGTATTGGTCCTTTTTACATGAACAGTTGAAAAGTTTTCAGGACTAAATATATCTTTAGTTAGGAAATGGTCTCTATGTACATCTTTAAGTATTCTTAAAATATGCCTTTTTTTTTTAATTTTTTTTTTCCGGTACCAGGGATCGAACTCAGGACCTTGCGCTTGCCAGGCAAGCGCTTATGCCACTGAGCTATACCCCCAGCCCCTCTTTAAGTATTCTTGATGAGTCCTTTCAACCCATCCGACTGTCATGGCTCCATTCATTCATTCACCCAGAATTTGTTGAATTTCTCTATGTTCAAACCTGTTTCTCTTGATTCAGAGGCCATAACACTAGACGATGGCAACAGCTTCCCTTCCCTCCAGGCTGCTTGGAGGTATTGGGAATAGAGGGTCCTCGGATAAAAAAAAAATTGGCACTGACCTCTCTGATGGACAGGAAAAAACTGGACTTGCATAGTGCTAACAAAGTTGCTGAAAAGAGTAATTATTCATAAGATTATTTTATAAGCTGGAGAACATTGGATCACAGCCTCTCTGGATTGATGTTTTACTTTTCCTGGAAAATTCTCATGTCTGCTTTAGAAGTAATAGGGAATGTAGCTCAGCACCACAGCACCTGCCTGGCAAGTGCAAGGTCCTAAGTTCAATTCCCAGTTCAAAAACAAAAAAAAGAAAAACACTGATAGACTTAATAGGGACACCCGCAGATACCTAAAATAGATCCCTCCTTCCCTCAAGGGCAATGAGAAGGAAGCGTGAGCAAAGGAGCAGACCCCCCTGTGCGACTGCAGTCTCTGGAAGGAATCTGGGAATCCCATTACTCCACTATTCAGCTGCACTCAGAGATGATGTAAAGCTTTATTTTTGAAAATGGGGTCCTGAGCTCACTGATGGAAAAAAATTGCCCGTGATGCTTGCTGAGATGCAAATTCCTGAGTTTGTCTTAGACCTACTAAACTTGATTTTCTGGGCTAGGACCTCAGGACACACATTTTTAAGCACCACACCTCTACCAGGTGAGTCTGGAAAGTGTGAGAGGCACAGGTGGGAAGGCTCCGGGCTTCCCTGAGGCTGAGACTTAACTGTTTCCGTCAGTCTGCATTATGAGGAGCAGAAGCCCAGAGCCGTGTAGTGTGTGGGTGAGACATCTTAGTCCCCCACAAGGACCAACAAGCTGCGCTGCACTGGGACGCTTCCCCACACATCACACTGATAAGCCCGAGATACAACATTGCAGACCCCATTTCCACTAGGAGTGATGGGTCTGAGCCACACCAGCTTGGTGTGCATGCAGGTGTGTGTGTTTACACCTGTAGATCTTGTCCAAATGGAAATGTACATTTTGCTCTTGCACCACTAGTTGGTACTTCCCTTCCTTTCCCCAATCCTGCCCTAGCTCCTCTCCATCTAGTCCCACCTGTCGGGTTGTGAGGGATCCATGCTCTGCCAAAGCTCCTTGGTTACGGCTCCCAGCTACAGTTACAGCTACAGCTATAATCCTGTGGTTCACAGGCAAACCTTAAAAATTAAGTAAGAAAATCTTTACTGAGTTTTATGCTCAACACCCATAGTCACTGTCTCATCTCTTCCCAGAACAATATAATGAATTAGGCATTGTCATTTCCCGTATTTTGCAGATGAGGAAATGGAGGCTTAGGGAAGTTAAATACAGTTGATATCAGCAGGTGATTGATTCTTGGATGCCCCGAGATGGTAAAATCTGAGAATGCTCAAGATCCTTACATGGAATGGCATCGTTTCACACATAAACACATCCTCCCATATACTTTAAATCACCCTTATGTTACTTACAATATCTAACACAATGTAAATGTTACAGAAATGGTTATGTTGTATTATTTAAGGAATAAGAAAAATTGTTTGTTGGTGTTCAGTACCATTTTTTAAAACATATTTTTGATCTGCAATTGGTTGAATCTGTACCAAACTTGTGGGTATGGAGGGCTGCCTGAAGTTTACTCAAGGTCTCCTAGCTGGAGCTGGATTTGTACTCTGATCATGCATTGATCAAGTTCCCCTGGAAGCCAGTCCAGATTTTATCCTCTCTCTTTAAGCTCCAGCTTCTCTTCCTTCCTCTCCCACTCTTCCTATCATACTCTCTGGAACAGGTGTTGGCAAACTACAGCACTGGGAAAAGTCAAACCAGTGGCCTGTATTTGAAAATACAGTTTTAGTGGAGCACAGCCTGCTCACCTGTTTACGTCTTGTCTATGACCACCTTCAGGCTTTAGCGGCAGAGTTAGTAACTGCTGTGACTAAGAGCAGACAACTCACAAAGCCTAACATTTTTCTACAATGTCCCATATGGAAAAACTTTCCCATGCCCTCCTTTAGGGAATTTTGATTATTGGTCTTTAGAAAAGGTCCCTTGGGAATCAGATTTCTCAAACATCTCCATCTGCATTCAAAAATGCCTGTCTTCTCCAAAGATACACTCTTTCCCTTATCAGAACCTGCGCTTTCCCTCTTCTTTGACCTGCCTTTTACCTACTCCTTACTCCCCCTTCTTCCTTCTGTCTCCGCCTGTACACAAGTCCATCTCGGCGCGTGCACACTTGTGCCTGATTTCCAGGTGTCACCCCAAGTGCCGTGCTTTCCCCTGCCGACTGCCTGTATAGTTGTACGATTCCTACCTGAGTATTTTTCTCCTCACCTGCATGATGCACCTTCTGCCCTACAGCTAACCCTTGGATACATTTCCACTTGGAAGTGGCGGCATGTCATGAGATTTAAAGACTCTACTCAGTATCCCCATCTTGGTTAATATCAGGCTATCCTACTATCTCCGATGAGTTACTGGGGTGCCTTCCTTGCACCCCCAATTCTCTTAGCAAATTACATTGCCTGTTTGGGAAATGTCCCTCGGCTTGTCCCTTCTTCATTCCCACAGTCAGTTTCTCAGGCAGACCTTCCTCACCTCGCTCTCTCCTGCTCCCCCAGGCGCCGTCTCTCTTTTCTAGTCTTCCCTCTTTGCCTCATTTTTTGAACAGTAGGGGCTCACTGGAGTCCAGGCTTTGGTGTTTGCCCTGCCACTCTTCCAGCATATCCTGTGTCGTGCTGAATACACTGTAGCCTGTGCACTCAGCGCCTGTGTGATACTGTCCCTTCCACATTTCTGTTTCCTGTTTTCTTTGCTTGAGAACGTTCTGATCATCCTCAGAAAAAGAATTCTAATGCTCTAATTCTCTAAGAAAGCCTTCTCCAGCATACTTCAATAGTCTTAGAGCACAGAGTTCACAGTTACATAAAATAATTTATACCTATTTATGGATACATCCTTCCTCCTAATCTGCTTGTTAAGGGCAGGGATTTTATATATATCTTGTTCATCTTCATATAGCCAGAGTCTAGTACAAAGGCTGTACTCAGTAAATATCACGTCCCTGGACTGCCAAAAGTTACATGCAGTCTGTTTCCTCCTTAATTGAGTTAAGGTGATAGTTCCAGTGGTGACTACAACTTAGTAACACTTGGGGGAACTGTTAAAGACTATTGATGGCCAGGCCCCACAGTGGAAGTCTAGGCAGTGGCATTTTGTAAGAACTCCTTCAGTGACTCCACTGTCCAGCCAGGGCTGAGAACCACTGGCCCAAGGTACAGCTTTCAGGCTGTGATTCAATCTTCTATCCTTGGGTTGTTGTCAGGAGCTCTCTCTCTCAGAAAGCCCCTGCATGCATGGCTTGGCCTTGGATCCCTCTCTGTTGCAGGTCCTTCTTGAATGGCTCACTGTCATTCAGGTCACCCTTGTCCCCCGCCCACCCACAGTGAGTGCCTGGGGAAAGGGACTCTGTAGTTCTGCATCCCAAAACACCAAGCACAGGGCTGTTAGTGCCACAGAGCTCATGACACATCTGTGCACTGGTTGCCTGAGGTCTACTCTTGTGAGGAAGCTGTCCCAGTGAGGACTGGGGAACACTGCCCTTCAGAGCATGAGCCTTAGAGCACAAGGTGTGTTTTGGTTGGATGGTGAAGAAGAGCTGGGTGGGAGCTTGTGGCAGATGTCAGCCTGTCTTCGCCGATGTGTGGACCATGGCTACTTCCCTAAGCCTTCAGGTGACCCCATCCTGTAAAGAGAAAAGGCTCATGGGTTTGCTCTGACAATTGGCAGATATGTAGTCTGTTTCCAGTCCCACTCTCTGGTCAGATTCCCTCCTTACACAAGGGGACAGTGTAAGGCAGTGGATGGGGCACTGGGTTGATGTCTGAAAAGGTGTCCAGTCTTGGCTTTCTGCACGTGGTCTGTGTGCACATCCCTCCCCTCAAGGGCCTGGGCCTGCTGCTAATCCCCCTTACAGTTCTGTCAGTGGGGTTTTCTGTTGTTCAAACCCAAGTATGAACCAAGGGCCTTTCCTCTTTTGGAAGGGAAGAAAGATTCCACCAACCATGTGTTCCTACTTGATCATGTGAAACAGAGACCTTAAGAGGTAAGACATTTCTCCTTTATTGCTCACCCTGGGTCAGGAAACTTGGGAGATCTTTGTCTAATGAAAGGCACAGTTTCAGAATTCTAAAACACAAATCAAGTCTCACAGTGTTGCTGTTAGTTTTTCTTCAATAGAAGAAATAGCAATACCTTGTTCTTTGCAAGATGCTTTTCCTCCCAATTTCTTCTCATAGCTGTCATCTCATTTGATCATCATAGGTTACCTGTGAGGTCATAACAATTACAGCCGCAGGTGCTGCTGTTTATATTTTTCAGATGAGATCGTTGAGACTCGCTGAGGTTAATTGGCTTACAATTATTGTAAAACTAGAAAATGGGACTGAAAAAGGATTGTGTTCCATCTTCTGCTCCAGAGCTCTTTTCTGAACCCATCCCACTTGGCTAACTTGCTAACTTCATCTTTCCAAATGGACATCATTTTCTTTTATAATTTTCCTCAATATAATAGTAATACATGTCATCAGAAGACATGCACATGAGGGCTAATAGATGTACAATTTAGAAAAGCTGCAAATGGAAAACTACTCCAATGCCCATTAACAAGAGAAGGAAAATAAATTGAGGGCTATCCCCACAATAGCTACTCCCTAGAAAGAGGAACAAAGGGACTGTAACTACATGCAACAGCTCACAGTCAGAATACTGAGCAAAAGATGGTAGACACCAAAGAGCTTACATTACAGAACCCTGGTTATATAAAATACAAAAGCAAGTATTTTGCATTTGATCAAAAATACTAATCTATGCTGAAAGAATTTTGGGTGGTGATGACTGGTGTAGGGGAGAATGACCAGAAGAGAGAACTGGCACATCCTCTACTCTGAGAGGAGACTACATAGGTATGTTCAGGGAGTGACATGGTCTTAGTTATTTCCTTATTGCTGGGACAAAATATACAATGCCCATAAGTTAAAGGAAGAAAAGTTTATTTTGTAGATGATTCAGTCCATAGATGGCTAGATACAAGGCAGGGAGACACTGCAGAGAAGCATGGCAGAAGAGAAACAGTTCATGGCATGGCAGACAGGAAGCAAAGGGGGATCAAGGGAGGAGGAGGGATGTGTGTGTGTGTGTGTATATACATATGTATATATATATATATATATATATATATATATATATACACACACACACACACATATTCCAGGCCATGCTCACTGAGACCCACCTCTTACTACCAGGCTTCACTTCCCAACATCACATCCAACTATAAAACCACCAGTGGTCTGATCCAGTATCACATACTCAGATCCAGTATCATAAACTCATGATGTAGTCACCTCCCAAAAGCCCCACCTATGAGCACATGAGGCTTTGGGGGAACATCTGGATCTAAGCCATAACAGGCATTCATGGAGTTCTGCACAGCATGTTTATAATACACTATATGTGCACTTTTTTCCAAGGACATCATATTTTAATACAAAGTTTTAAATAGTTACACATGCTCTTATAAGAAATTGAGACAATACAGAAAACTACAAAACTTCAACCAATTCTGAAAATTAAAACCAGAGACTGAGAAAGTATATTCCACAAACCTAGGAAAAATGAATTCAGTTCTGTGTCAACAGTAATTAAAGAGAAAAAAACAGAAAAGGGAAGGAGTAAAAAATAGGGGCTGAGTTGATTGGAAGAAAGGCATAAGAGGAGAGGAAAAGAGACTGAGGGAGAGGACAGGCTGGGAGGCACCTAGTGGCACACAGGAAAGCCTGGGGAAAGTAGAGACTGAGATACCCAGAAACAGACCCATAATGAGTCACATGCAAGGAGAAGACAACATACCAAACACCCACCAGAATGGGGGGCCCAGTGGGATGTAGAGAAGACACAGATCTCACAGAGCAGTGACAAGGGGGAGGCGGGCAGGTCACACTGATTATGAACCTGGACTGGGAGGAGGGAGGAAGCTCTCACTGCTTTTTGGAAGTCTGGGAAGCTTTGCAATAGCATAAGACACTGCATTCCCAGTTACTTGATCAAGTCCTGGCACTTGGGAAGTGCGCAACAACTACTGTAGACTGTTGGATTGGATGAAAAGATGGTCAAGCACTAAACTTCCTCTGCCCACAATGAGAACTTTTCCTCTAGGCTCTCTGCTGCTTCCTTGGAGCCGTGGCCACTTTACCGAGTGTGGTGGCATCCGGGAATTTTCCTGCCTGCCCCGGGGAGGATGTTTAATGCTAGAAAGTTTTGCAACATAAGAAGACTTTATCAAAATCCTGTCGCCCCACAGAATGTTCCTGGCTCTTTGACGTTTACAGTGTGTAGCCGATTTTATCAGAGGAATGTTGTTTGGAATGGAATGGTCCTCGAGGATGGGCAGACAAGAAACGGAAGGTCATTTGAGGACCCACCCCAAGCCGTGTAAGTTGGAGCTCAGAGTTGCTGTACATGAGGCTTGGGAGGGTGGCCAAGCCATGAGCAACCCTTCCTCCTTGGAGACAGTCCCAGGCCTCTTCCAGAAGGATTGCAGTGTTTACATTCTCACCTTGGCCTGTGGGACAACCACCCGGAGTCCAGCATCATAAAGAAACAGCAAGGAAAGGCTCCCTAGGGCTGGCTCAGCAAACAGCCCTACTTCCCCTGGACAAAAGGAGACCATTCCTGGCATTCCAGAGAGGGTACAATAAAGCTTGAGGGCACAGGGGAGCAATCAAAAGAAGGTATGGATTTATTCCTTTAGTTCTTTGGTCAAAAATACTCAGTACCTCTTGTTCCTGGAGCTCTGAGCAAAGTAGCACAAACGCAGTGTGTTTTCGAGGGGTGGAATGGTAGCTCTGGAATGCACCTTTTGTGGCACAACCCCAGCCCCCATTGCGGTGGGGCAGCACTGCTACATGCCTGCTACAGCTCTTCACATGCCTCTGGACAGAGAATGGTGCCAAATGAGCTGCAGAGAGGAGCCTGAGATGGGAAGAAAGAGGATGTGAGCTCAGAAGTCCTGGATCCTGGTAGGAGGAACTGAGGGGGTCCCAGGTGCCCAGTGGAGGAGCAGCTAGGGAGCTGCTGAAGCTGAGGGACACTGTCCTCTACAGGGTCCCTTTCACCAGTCTCAGGGTCCCAGGACAGGGCTGGGCATCCTGGGTCATGTTTCTCACTCTCTACATCCAATGGTAGTTCTAATGTTTTATATTGTAGCGGGTAGAATTTTATCTCCTAAAAACATATGTTCAAGTTCTAAGCCCTTGCATCTGTGAATGTGATTTTTTAAAAAAATAGAATCTTCATAGATGTGATCAAGTTAGAATGAGATCGTGTTGGACTACAGTGGGCCCTAAATCCACTAACTGGTCCCTCTGTGAAGACACAGACACACACAGAGGACGGGGCCGTGCGATGATGGCGGCAGAGTTACAAGCCAAAGAACACCAAGGGTTTCCACCCGCTCCAGAAGCTGGGAAAAGGCAAGGAAGGGTCAGCTTTCAGGAGCATGGCCCTGTTGGCCCCTTCAGTCTGGCATCCTGGCCTCCAAAGCTGGAAGATGATATGTTTCTGTTACAACTACCGAGTTTTCTTCCTGCCTTTCTGGGAGTTTTCCTTGCCACCATCTTTTTATGCTCTTAGATGACTCTCTCTCCCAAGACCTTTACAGTGTTCAAAATCTCCAGTAAAAACACCAAGGGCTCCCCACTCCAGTCCGCCCACAGTTACTGCCTTAAGGCACTCCCCCCTTTCAAACTCAGCTCTCTTGAAACCTTCCCTCCGCCAGCATGGCTTCTCCACCTCTCACTTCTCCCCCACCGCCCACACCGCTTCAGCTCCAATCACTCTGCAGAAACCAGGCTGATATTGGTAACTGATGTTTCCAAACCAGTGGGTATTTTCAGACTTTACCTTGCTTGACCTTGGGCAAGTTACACACTGTTGACCACACCCTTCCCCCCTTTGTTCTGGTGACACAGCCTCCTGCTGACTCTCCTCCTCTGGAGGCCTGGCTCCCTTCCAGTCCCCTTTCTGGTTTGGCCTTCTCTCCCTCCTCTCCCCAGCCATGTCCTGTCCAGCACTCATTTGCAGGCCTCTTCTCTGACTACAGTACTTTCTTCCCAGTGATCTCACCCCTTGTACTTGGATCTAGACCTCAAACTTGGACCTCTCCTCTCAGCTCCACATCTGCAGACTGAAGTGCATATGTATTCGACTTGCCACTTGGCTATCTCGAAGTCATCCCTGACCCAAACCAAGTGAAGGATTTTGACTTCAGAGACCTGGTTCTCACACACTGTTACCCCACTTGTGGTGGTACCTCCACCCATAGGATCACAAAAGCCAGGCAGTCCTGAGCTCCCTCTCCTTATTCTCCGGCTCCATCAAGAGACCTTGTGGGTTTTACCCCCTACAATCTCTTGAACCCAAGTGTCCTCTGAACTTGCTGCTCTCACCCTTGTCCCGGAACCATCACCTCTCTTGGACCAAAGATCCAGGCATCAGCTCTTGTTTTTTTTTCTTATCACTGTTAGAACAATGATTTCTAATTGCACATGGTACTGCTTCCTTCTCTTCCTTAGCCCCAACTTTCTGACTTAAAGCCTTGCAGTGACTTCCCAAAACTCTTAAAAAAAAGAGCAAAAACTCTTAAAATGGGCCCCAGGATCTGCCTTGTCTGGAGGCTACCACAGTCTCCCCTGTCACCTCCTATCTGCCTCTCCCTTGCTTTCTGTGCTCCAGCCACATTGACTTTCCTCTGGTCCTTTACATTCATCCCAGTCCTCCTGCCTCTATGCCTGTGCACATACCTGCCTTCCCACTGGGCAGGGTTCACAGACACAAGCTTTCAGATCATGGCTCAATCTGATGTGCACAGGGAACTCCGCACTCCCTTCTGAGTGCTCCCCTTCAGGGGCCTTCTGCGCAACAAGTTTATACTGATGCTCTTTTGCCAACTATCTCCTCCAAGCCCAGTGAGGTCAGACTCACCCCGCACCCAGCACAGAGCTAGGCATAGAGAAGTCACATAGGAAGTGTTTGCTGACTGACTAAATAAGCAAAAGAAGGTACTGTGTTGGGTTCTAGGGCTACAAAGGTGAATAATAAGGCATAGACCTTTCCAGAAAGTAACTCATCAAGTTGGGAGAGAAAGAGGTCAAATAGATGAGAAGACGAGTAAACAAATCTAGCTTGCAGCATAACTGAGGAGCTGCCACAGTGCTTCCCTAGAGGAGATGGTGGTTTCCAAGTCCAGCTCACCCACCCTCTGTAAGGCTCAATCCAAGTGATCTGCCAACCTGCCAGGACTCCTAGTCCCCAGAGTCTTGAGTGTCCCTGGGGTGTTCTGCTATGCAGTCACCTCTATCCTAGTGTGGCAATGCCACCCACACTGCCACACAGCCCACAAGGGTCCCATCCTGGGAACTGGGCATACTGTGGGGCCTGGTCAGAATGCAGCTTTATGGAAGGCTCTGGCTACAAGGTGAGCACCATGTAGAGGGCTGCAGTCACAAGAGCCCCGGGGGCCTTCCGGAGAGTGAGCTCATCACAGCCACAGGCCAAGCCTGGGAAGGTAAGGAAGGGTAATGATTTTTCTCCCCACTGGGCAGCTGGGGACACTGAGGTCAGCAGAGATCAATTAATTTGGCTGGGGCACAAGAACAGCTTTGGAACAGAAGTTGGAGAAAACCCAAGAGCCTCCCTATTGGGCCCACTGGGCAGACTGATGAGTGCAGGAGAGCGCCACAGCTGAGGGCATGCTGCAGCAGGAACCCACACTGCTCGGCTCCCTTGGTCGGGACATTTTCATTGCCTCTTTGGACCACCAAACATTAAAGTGGATGAGCCCTGAGAGCATCAGATCCAGCACCCTTGTAAAAAGAAGTAAACTGAGGCCAGAGAAATGAACCTCCTTTGTTCTACCTCTCTCTTCCATGCCCTATTGATGGTCTCAGGTGCTAATGTAGAGACTGTCAGCTTTCTGTCCAATCCCTTTTCCACTTCTTTACCCATGTGGCTAGCCTACTTTGCTCAGGCTCTTAGGCATTGGAGAGCCAGATCACCATATTCTTTCCAGCAGGACGTAAGAGGATGTCCGTCGAAGTCTCCCCTGCTCGTACCTGTGTGTTCTTTTCATCTCTGACTGATCAGACTTTCAATTCTTAGGGCATCTTCGGAAATCATATATTGTAGAATGACAGAGCCACCATATTGTACAAACCCTAAAAGACTGTGTGAAGGGCTTCTTATGGCATGAGCATCAGTGCATGGGTCTGTTAAATGAACAAGAATGAAATACGATGGTGTTAAATTACTGCATTTGGGGGTCTTATTTGTTAGTGCAGCCTAGCCTAAGCCCAAGCTAATACCAGTAGAGGCAGGAAGAGCCTACAGAAGCTCTGAATCCATGCAGTCCCCTGGGGTGGAGTCACTTGGTTCCCACTCATTCCACCACCAACCACATGGAGTACCCCCACTCCTAACTCTGGAGAGGTTAGGAATGCTGCTCTTAACTCACTTGTCTCTCAAATTTGGTCTCAGTTGGCTCTCTTCCTTTTCGTTCTACATCAAAACACTCCTAGAGCTACATGAGTCTTGGGATAGCTGACTTATCTTCCTAGTTCCAGAGAAGACCTCATCCTAGCCATCTGAGATGATCAGGAATCTTGCCTGGATTTTCATGTTCCCAGGAAGGAAAGAAAAGCTATCAATGTCCTTAGATAGCTGTTTCATACCTCCTTGTTTCTGTGTCAGAGGATGTTTATTGAATTTTAAAGCATTAGAGCTAGAGAACTTCTTAGTAATCATTTAGCACAATCTGTGTTTTACAGATGAGCACATGGAAGTCCAGATCACAATTAAAACATGGTAAAGTGAGAGAAAGAAGCAAAAGCTCTAAGACCAAGCTGACTACTCTTTCCAAGGTTCTATATTACTTCCAGTTCTCTTTCTGATTTCTCTTGTTCTGTCCTAGGAAAAGATTTTAAAAAGTGCTGCGGCTCACTTATCACTGAGGTCAGTCTTTCCAAGTTCTGCCTATGTCTCCCTCTCTCGATCTGCTGGCTAAACCCTGCACTTGGTCATTGGGCTTGGAGGGCAGGGAAGATGACAGAGAGACAAACCCATGTTGCTTAAAAAGTAGGGACAGATGGCAGGTGCATGTTTGCCACTGGGCGCTGGCAGGAAAGGTAGACTTTAGTGGGATTCCTGCATCTAAGGGCAAAGTCTGACGGAGCCATTAAACCCTTAAACCTTTCTGGTTCCTGTGGGAGGGTGAATAGCTCAAGTGAAATGTTCTCTGCGGAAGGGAGGGAGTGTCGATGACCAGAACCGCTGAGTACAAAGCTCTGGCCTGTTGGGGCTTGTCTGGCTGGATCTGGGCAGCTGTGCAGTCCTGCCTCTTAATGTGGGAGCCATCCCCAGAGAAGTTGAACAGGAGCCATGAGCAAACAAAGTTATTTACAAGGGTTACAATTTGGCACTTTTCTTTGAGAGACCTGGAAATTCCATGAGAGAACTAGAAAGTCGGGTTTGCTGTGTGGTCTTTCAAAAACAAAATAAAGAAAAACCACATTTTTACTGCTCCCTCTCTCATTTAAGGTGAGCTTGTTTATACACAGCAGCATCCTTCATGTCTTCTGCCAAATGAGTCATCTGTACTGAGTCACTAAAAAGTGGGCCTAGGCCCATCTGCAGCTGCCCCAGGCACCATGATCCACTCATTTGGCAGTCAGATAGGGGACCCCGATACACTAAGAGGCTCTGGTGATGTTTTCAGCTGAGACATAGTCTGAATTAATGCAAAATCTGAGCTGGGAAACAAGAATGAATGATGAATGACCCAGTCATCCAAAGATACATCAATCTTTGGATCTGATTTGAGCAAATTATTTCCCCATTTGGAGCCCCTTTTTCTTCACTTACAAATGAAGAGGCTCACAGTCTTAAAATTCTGACGTTATTATTTCTTTACTGGGAAGGGAGAAGCCATGGAAGCTTGAAGTAATAAAATTTAGACATTTTGTTATTTATTTACTGGGAGGGGAGGGGATATGGACACACAAGGAACTTTACCAAGAAAGTCTGTTTATGCTGAATCTTGGAAGCTCTCTCCTGAAGTTCTCATTTCTCCTTCAGTGATGTCTGTGCATTGCTTTGTTCTATTTGCAGTCTGCAGCCCTTTTCCCGATTGAATTTGCCCTAGCCGAGCCTGAATTCAGTTTTCTTTTCCCTGTGGCCTGTTTGGGTGTCCTGGCATTGACAGCTCCGCAGAACTTTGGTGTGAGCCAAAGGCAGTGGTTAGGGTGGGAGCAGAATCCGGGTGCAGGAGGGCGAAGGGGAGTTTGCAGATCCCGCCCAGACCAGAGAGTGAGGTGCTCGGCTTGGCAAAGGCAGGCTGGGCTCCGCGATGAGGATCTGGGCAAAGGGCAGCCAGTGGTGTTGGGGGCCACTTCAGCTCATCAGGGCAATGACAGTGCGAGGCGGTAGCAGGCCCAGGCTCAGGTTCTCTCCTGTCAGAGTAACCGGCATAATCTAGTCGGTGCCAGTCACACGAGGACCTGCTTTCACAGACCTACTGTGCGTCTATGGAGTTGGCAAGGTGGTTTCTCATTCGGAAAGCTCGGCTTTTCGTATTTTTCTCTAAAAGGCAAAGCTGTGCTCCGAGGCATGTGCGTGCGAGTGAAGTTGCCCCGGGGCTCGGCCGACCTCGACCGCCGCCCCCGGCCCTCTGCCCTCTCCCCGCCCCGGCTCTCCGTGCGGGGCGGTGATGTCAGCCGAGGAGGAGCCGCCCGCCCGCGACCCGCCCGGTTCATTAGCATGTGGCCGGGTGGCCGCCCTCTCTGCCCGCCGCGCCCACAACTTTTGAGGCGGGGAGCGCGCTCGCAGGCTCCGTGCGCTCGCTGCGGGCCCGGCTGCTTCGACCCCGCAACCTGCGCCACCCCGCGCCGCCCCGCGCCGGGCATGTGAGCGCGGGCCGCCGCCACCATGGCCTCGCCGCGCGCCTCGCGGTGGCCGCCGCCGTGCCCGCTGCTCCTGCTGCTCCTGCTTCTGCTGCCGCCCGCGGCGCCCGGGACGCGGGGCCAGCTGCCTGCCCCGGCCCGCCGCGCGCCCCTCCCTGGCACGGGGCTCCGCGGGCCCGCGCCCCCCGGCCCCGGCCACGCGACGCGGCGGGGACGCTCCGGCCGGCTTCCCCGAGGCGCGAGCGCGGGTGAGTGAGAGCGCGCCGAGGGTGTGGGCGCGTCCCGGGGCTGTATCCCCCAGCCCTGGGCCCCTCCGCGACGCGCGACCCGGGCCGTGACCTCGCCAGCCCAGCGCGCGGGGGACCCCGAGGGCGGGCTGGGAGGGAGGGACTGCGCTCTGGTGGCCGGACTGGGGGGTGTGACCACCCTACCACTCACCCCACCCCCTGCTTTGAAAGAAAACTTCTCTCCCCCGGGGGGTACCCCTCGTGCCTCCCACCGCTGCCCACTCCCTTCGAGAAAAGGAAAGAGAAAGACCTCCCAAAGCGCCTCTCCACCTCGAGGGTGATAACTTCCGGCCGTGGTTCCCCAAGTCTTTTTAATTTTTTCTCCCTATAGATATAGAACTGGTTTCTCCAGTTACACAGCCGGACTTTCCAGTATAAATAACGGATTTTTAAAAGGTCCTAACACTGAGTATGTGAAAAGGACAAAGGATGTAGTTTGAAACCGCATGATCTCTTGGTTCAACCCTAAAAAGCCGAGCAACTTGGGGAAAGCTGAGCGAGGTTGAGCCTCTCAAAGCAGATGGCCCAGCGTGGCCCCTCAACCTTTCCTCCCCTGTCTCTCCCTGTGAGCGGCTCCTCCAGCTGCTCCCCCGGCGGCCCTGGCGCTCCCAGGCAGATCTCCCGCTGCCTTTGTATCTGGCTCCTTTTTCTGGCCTCAAACAAAACGGACTGGTTGGAATTGTAACCGTCCTGTTGTAATGGCTCTGGCAATGTCCTCACGTTTAGTCTTAGTTTCTCCATCTGTGAAATGGAAGCCCCTGTTCCTCCCAGCCTCCCAGGATAATGTGACAAAATGAAAGTAAAAATAATAGAAAGTGCTTTGAACAAAGTCAGCAGCGTGGTGGTGTCAGCCTGTGCCTTCCTGTCGGTGACACGGGGCATACAGTGTAAGGGACGTCCTGGAGAGACCCGGCTCTTGCTGCACAGGCACCAATTTAGAGTTTAGATAAAGGTTGACAAGATTCATCTCACCAAATTTCAATTGGATTGTACTTCTACTAACATATATATTTTTTTGGTGTTTGAATTAGTGTACTTGAGCCAGCCTAGGGATACTTCCTAGGATAAAATAAGAAAAACCCTTTCTTTTCCCCAGTAAAACCTGAATCCGTATTCAGCTTTACTCCCATCGTTGCGGACTACTTAGTCCCTGTGAATTTCTAAGCCACAGGCCTAATTTTGAGAAACTGAGGAACAGCAAGAAAGGGACAGGAGAAAGAAGCTTATTTTAGATTTCTTACAACATTGATTTTGTTAGTTTCTGTGGAGGAATCAAGAACACAAAGGAGAACATTTAGTGACTTTTGGGCAGTAGAAAAGTAACTTGAGTGACATGATATGGTATTTGGTGACATTTCGGAGTAACATCCGTGAATGGAAGGCAGGTGTCTCTAGCTGGCACCCAAGCACTGTTAGCTTCAAGCCTGCCCTGGTGAACGGGTGGGTGGGAGGAATGCTTCCTTGGGGGGTCCTGGCAGGAGGAAGCTGGTACAGGAGTCTCCTTCCTTCCCTGGCTGGTAATCCCCACACATCCTAGAGGGTGGGTGTTAAAGAGGTAGGGATCATGAGGCACTTGGGTTATAGGAAAATAAGAACCCAAATTTTCCTTATGGACACTGCAGGTAATGTTGCTGGTCTTTGCTCCACAACCTTCCACTGAGTCATTTGGGGAGGTGAATGTGATGGGAGACTCAGGTGTCTGAGATGGCTGAAGATCCAGGCAAGATCTGTGCTTGCTTTGGGCAGTGTTACTTAGGGAGAACAAAGAAACAACGCACAAGAAAACCAGCATTAGGTGACTTCGGTGAGCCCAAGTTTTCTAATAACCTGAGGACCTCACCGGCCTGTTTGGATTGGCCACTGTGCATCGCTAGGCATTACCAGCACTTACTTCACAAGGCAGCACAGCAGGCTCTCAGGGCTGAAAGGGCCTCCAGGGATGTACAGTGTCCTGTCCTCCAGGGGGCCAGCACCCTGAAAGATGGTCATGTGGGCTCTGCCTCCATGCGAGGAGGGGTACTCCTGCTGCTAGGGAGCCTTGAGGCCTACAAAGAGTGTGCTTCGTCCGAGAGTCTGGGAAACTGTCCACAGCCCCTTCCTGCTGTGGGATTCCAGTGGTCAGTGCCTGGCCTTCAGGGCTTGGCCTGCCAAATCCACCATGTCAGCAGCAGGGTCCAGAGATGTCCTTTTCCTCCCAGTGTGCTCTTTCTAGCCCTCTCTCTCCTCCTAGCAGAGTTCAAGGTTCTCACTGCTGACTAACTGCATCCCGTGGGCAGTCTGCTTGCCTGGGTTGGAGTCCAGGTCCATGGAGAACAGCCCCCTGTTTGTGTGGCCATTGTTGGGCTTTTCACCCACCTGCTACTCTGCTAGCTGCTCAGCTGCTGTTTACTGGTGTTTCATCCAGGAGTGATAAGTAGGCTGAGAGCTAGAAGTTTCCTTTTTCTATGTGGTTTCCTACTACTTGGGGCTTCCGAGCCACAGTTCTAAACTGGGTACTAAATTTATATGCTTTGATTTTTTTCCCAATCCATAGGCCATGCTTTAATTATGAGATCTGCAGATAAGAAGTGTGTGCGGGTAGACGGGTGGGGGGTGGTGGTGTTTGAAATCATAATGAAAATCCATGCAGAAAGGAAAGAACTTTCCCACCCAAAGGGGAAATGACGCTGAGTGGCTGAGCCGCCAACCCAAGGAATAATAATCTTAGAAAAATGCAGCTCCCTAGAGTAAAGGAAGCGCTTTGAGCCCAGCCCCTTCTGAGCTGTTAAATAGCTGTCGCCTGAATTGCTCTAACTTTGTGGGCCAACTTTGTCATTTTGCTTGGCTGCTGCCAGAACCCAGCAAGGTGCAGTAAAGGCCTAGACTGGGCAAGAGGCAGACCCTCTGGAAGGGAGAGTAGATTTCCCCCAGGAATGTGGCCATCTCCTGGCCAGGCTAGGGGCCAGGTTCCCTAAGGCTGCTTGCTTTGATGAAAGGTGTCGCACGCAGAAGGCCAGTGGGAGACACAGAGCTCTATGGGGTGTATGTGTTTAAAAACCACATCCTAGGCTTGGTACGGGCCTGTAATCCCAGCTGCTGGGGAGCATGAGGCAGGAGGATTCCAAGTTTGAGGTCAGTCTAAGTAAGTTAGCAAGATCTGCCTCAAAATAAAAAGGCCTGGGGATATAGCTCAGTGGTAGAATACTTGCTGGGTTTGATCCCCAGCAGTGCAGGAAAAAAAAGCCACATCCTTTCAACTTTGCAATAACCTGTTTATTGCTTCTCTCTACATGTGTGCAGATGCTGAGCCAGTATTTCTGCCCAGGGCTGCCTGGTGTGAGCAAAGGGAGACAAGGGTGTTCCATGCCAGCAGGGCAGTCACTGCCTTCCAGGCCTGGAGAGCCAGCTGGGGCAGGAGCCACTGGCCTCCCGGTGATCCCTGTGCTTTCCAGCAGCCTGCCCAGCTGACTGAGAAAGTGTCCTAGAGTTAACTTGTCTTTGTCCAGAGACACTCAGGAAGAAAGCAAAGAACAAATGGCAGCTGAGGTTCTGTTTGGTGCTTGCTGCCTTCTCCAGCAGCTTTCCTCTGTCCCAGGCGTGGTTTTTGTTATGAACAGGAGGTCTTAGCTCAGTGAATGCCTCTTTCTTCAAAGGGTCCCCGGGGGACAAGGGGGAAGAAGACCAGTTTTGGTCGCCTTTTCTACTCCCTAGCTTTTGAGTGCCTGCAGGGGTTGGTGCTTTCACATTTCTTAACCTGTTTCACCCACAAAACAATCCTGTGAGTGTTGTTTATTTGTAGAAAATGAAGTTTGTCAAGATTAGGTCACCCAGCCGGGCGTGGTGGCGCATGCCTGTAATCCCAGCACTCAGGAGGCTGAGGCAGGAGGATTGTTGCGAGTTCAAGACCAGCCTGGGCTACAAACTGAGCTCAAGGCCACTCTGAACTACACAGCGAGACCCTGTCTCAAAAAGACAAAAAAAAAAGATTAGGTCACCCAAGAAATGGAAGAGGCATTTCAGATGGATTTTGACTAAATCCATTTGCACATTCCAAAACACTACAAAGTCTTCTCATCTCTAAGATGGGGTGCAGTGGTTCTAGTTCTCTGAGGTCCTCTGCAGCTTCTCATTCTTCCTCCCTTCCTCAGTCCTTTGCGCTTGCCTTTTTATAGAGACGGGACCATGACCAGGAGAAGGTGGCAGTGGTAACTGGGACAACCTGTAAAGTCTTTTTACATGTATAAAACGGCATTTTATACAGATTGGGACTTATGCTCCACTTACATGCTAGTCCGTAGGTTATGGATGGCAGAGAAAGCTCCACTAATAATGATGCAAGCAGCGGTGAATTGTGAACATGCCTAGTGGTTCTCTTCCTGGGAACCTGGGCAGGTGCTGATATGAGGCAGTTATTAGTTGTCATGGGTACAATTCAATAGGAAAGATCCCGAGGGCCATTCAGATGCTGGAAAATCATTTTCTTTTTAACATCTGTGCTTTTTTCCGCCTACTCAACATTCCTCTTGTGTAAAGATGTTTCTATACTGTCTCTTCTGCCCTGTTTTGGAGTTGGGTAGTTGTCTCCATCCGTGTCCCTTTTGACTGACTCAGAACTCAGGAAATAGTTGCTGAGACCCTACTACGTATGAGGAGGTGCCAGGTGACATTAGCTTATAGGTGCATCTGTGATGTCCTTAGGGAACATCGTGTTGGATTGCACACATGATGCATTAATGATTCATAACGAAGGAAATGTCACAAGATCACACTGAGCAAAGGAACGATATGGTTAGAGACGGCTGCGGCATACAGAGCTGGAGACTACACGGGACTGGTGAAAGACCTCGTGGGGAAGGAGGGAGCCAATTTAGCTATGGGAGGTGACAGGGACATGGGTCTATGGTCAGGTAGGAGGTTATTGGCATTGGCAGAATCCCAAATGTTGAAAAGGCCAAGACTTTTTAAATGGAGGGGATCAACAGCCAGGAAGCCTGGAGGAGAGGACCTGAGGATACATGTTGGGCCCTAGGTTAACTACGGCCCTCCGGAAAGGGGACTAGTGCTCATATGGAGGGCCTTAGAGGCCTGATTAAGGTCTTTGTTTCATGGCACCCACATCGAGGAGCATGTGCCAGCTTTGGAAGAGGGACCATGTAGTTTGCCACAGCATCATTCATTCGTGCTTGGTGCAAGGGCCAAGAAGATGCACCGCAGACAGATCTGCCCTCCCTGCAGCCTGGGAGTTACACAGTGCCTGGTAGAGTCCTGGTGGCATCGTGCCCATGCTGTGGAGAGAAGGCTGAAAACAGGGAGCGGATGACATGGAGTGGCAGAGATCGGGAGGGAGAGATGCGAGGGTCAAGGTAAAAGGTAAAGCAGGAGGGCTTGAGGCTGATGGGCCAGGGTGCCTGATGGGGTGTGGAGAGGAGCTGCCTTGCTTTTAAGGAGGCTACCTCTAGGTTAGCTTTTTGGCCTAGAGACTACAGCTGGTCCCAGGGGAAGAATTCTGCAGAAGCTTGAGAGTATAGAACTAAGTGAGAGAGAAGCCAGGGCCGAATTCATCTTGGGGAGGGTGGCAGTTGTGGAAGCCATTAAGGATAAACAAACTTGCTCTGATGGGGCCAGGAACATCCAGTGCAGAGAGTGAGGAGGAACATGCGCCTGTCAAGGGAGCAGGGAGATGAGGCCTGAGAAAAGGACGTGGGTTTGATTCTGGGCTGGTTAATGAAGAGCCTCAAGAGGGGAGGGAGAAGCCTGCCTGCCATATGCTAAGCATGGGAGACAGCAGATGTTGGCCTCCCTCCTAGTGGTAAAATTTGACAGTGAAATGACAAAGGGAAATCAGAGAGAACCAGAACCTTTGATTCTTGGCCCCTAACTTGTCAGTTCCCAGCTCTTTCTGTGTCAGAAATTGGCAACATCATTCACCTGGGTACTTAGTCCAGAGGCCTAGGGGTCACCCTCCATTCCTCTCCCACTGTGTCCTTTTTTGGGGCCTGGGGGTGGGGGCACAGTTCTGGTTGATTTTGTTTCTGAAATAATGTCGTGAGTTGGTTCCTTTCATTTCCACTGCTCTTTTCTGTTCTACTTCACCCTGGTGCTTGCTAAGCAGTACATACAGAAGCCAGAGTTATCTTCTTAAAATGTAATTCAGGTCACCTCCTTCTCAAGCTTAAAATCCTCCAAGAGCTTTGCATTGTACTTAGAATAATAGCCAGCCTTCCTTTTTGGAATACAAAGTCCACAGATCTGACCCTGCTGCCTCTGCGGCCTCCTCTTGCTCTACTCCACACTTGCTGTGCACACCCTTGTCTTTGTACGTGTGTCAGTCATTCCTAGCTTAGAGATTTGGCATAAGGTGTCCCCTTGCCTGTAGCAGAAAGGGCCTGTAAGCAGAGGGAACAGTCAGGCAAATGGTCTAGGCAGGGCCACACTTGCTTTGTTTCAGCTGTGGAACACAGGCAGCCCTTCATGGCTGGGTGGCTCGTTCATGGATGGCTATGAGACCTGCAGAAGGGAGGTCGGATTGGCTTCCCAGGTGCCTAGAGGGTACAGCAGCAGGGCTTGTACTACCACCTGGAGCAGGGCTTTGGTAAACAATCTCTTAAGGAGTTGGGACACCACACAGGCTGTGAAAAGTGGGCACACTCCTTGTGCTTTATATTTTCGCTCTTGAACTTCATGGGACTGTGCTAGCTCTCCTGTCTTGTAACGTGGCTGAGCAGATGTTCAGGTTAGACGGCGTGGCAGGCAGGCAAGAGTCCTGGGTTTGTTGGGGGGACATGAGAGAGGCTCTGACCTCTGTGGAGAGCCCAGATAACAGAGGCTCCCATGTCTGTGTGAGGAAGGAGCTAGGGTGCTGGAGGTGAAGGGTTGGCTTTGGTAAGCTGACCCATCCCTCCTTGCTGACCCATTCCTCTCTAAGGTGGGAGGTGAAGACCAAGGAGGAACATGGTTAAAGAAGAGGTTGAGGCCCAGCTGTCCAGGTGGCCCCACCAGTTCTGTTCTTGGACCTGCAGCAGTCAAACTGGTGGAAGGAGCAGCAAGGGTCCATGAGAGAGGCACCTGGTTGTTCTCTGGAGAGACGTTCCTTGGGTGGGGCTCTGACGAGTGAGTGTCATGTTAAGCCTGTAGTGAAAACCCATTTCCCTTCCCTGAGTTACCATGTTAGGAGACGGTGGAAAGAGCTTCAATTTGGGAGGAGTTGCACTTTTAAAGCTTCTGGGGCCATTGTGATATTTCTTGCTGCCACATGGTAAAAATTCGTTTGTGTGTGGGGTTGCCTTTTACCAGATTATGGATGAGAGCCCTGCTGCCTTGCAGTCACAGGCCTTGGCTTGGGGGTCAAAAAGACTCAGTTCACATCCCAACACTCTCATTTGCCAGCTATGGGATTTGGGGTAGGGTATTTAGCCTCTCTTTGCTAAAGTTTCTCATCTGTCAAATGGGCTGTTTATGGACCTGTATTATGGAACCTCGCTCAGGTAGTGTGCTGTCTAACCCCTGTAAAGCAGATTGCCTGGTGCCTGGGCACAAAAACTCGTAACTCTGGGGCTGCTGCTCCTTTAACCAGTGCTTGTGCATATTGGGCATGGTGTTAATGACAATCCCCTTTGTCTTCTGGGCATTTTATTGGATGGTGGACAAGTCCTGAACTGGAGAGCTCAAGACTGTTCCGAGGACCTCTTTCTGGCCCTCATCTTCCCTGGAGCGCTGCCCCCTTCATCCCTTAGCAGCCCTCAAACTCACCCTCCTTAGCTGTACATATAGAGAACAAAGAGGCAGATTTGAAGATTTGAAATCAGAAAAACTTAAGTGCAACAGACCCCACCTACGGTCATCTGAGACCAGATGAACACGTACGAAGCCATAAGACTGAATACAAAACATATATGAGGTATGACTACAAAATAATAACCATTTGCTTAAAAGTTGGTCAGACATGGATGGGGTCAGTGAGTATTCTCCCTCAGACCAGAACCTTTGAGGGGAAGCGACATGAACTTCAAAAGTGTTTGAAGGAGTTGGGAGCCACTTTCAGAGGCCGTGTGTGGGCCCACAAGCCAGTCACTGGTGTGGCTTTGCAGTCAGACCACTCCTGAATCCAAAATGAATAACTTGTTCTATCTCTTGCATCATTTATTAGATTGGGCTTTGAATTTTTGTTTCCAAAATAATCCAAATCCATTATTGGGGAATGAAAATTTGTCTTTATTCATGAAACTCAAGAGAATATTCTATAGGCTTTTTAAGAAATGAGCAAATTTTAAAAAATAGTTTGAACAACAACAGCATTGTTGGAATAAATATTGTCCTAGTGGGACCTTTTTGGAGAGGACCATACTTACTTGGGTAGGTGAATTCTTGTGGCTTGTTAGGAATTATTTATGGTGTAGTCACGCCCTGTGGTAACGGAGTGCTGCTGACAGTAGACACTGGCAGAGTTAAAGAACACAGATGGCCGGTGGTGGCTCAGGAGCTCCGATGCAGAGGACTTCCGGCCTTAACGCCTTCCACTTTTCAGCCATGTGGCATGGACAGTTTAATTTCCTCATGCCTCAATAGGGAGAGTAATGTCTACCCTGCTCCTAGTGACACTTTGAGGAAGAGCAAATACAGTTATGACTGGGAAAGCACTTGTAAATGTAGACACAGCAAGTGATTTTAGTCATAATGTAGTGAACCGTGACCTGGAAGGAGTACTTTCATCTCTGTACCCACTTCCATACCCGCAGCACAGAGAAAACGTGAACCAGCTCTGCTGCTGTCACAGCGTCATTATAAGGGTGGAGTGGATCCACCCACGTGGACGTGCTCTTTGTAAACGTGCGTGTTGTGTTCCTGTTAATCACTGATGCTCCCTGGGAACATGCCAGGCATTATTGTTCTACATGAGGTGGCGCTTCATGAAGAAAGCAGTCATGGAAGGATGACTAGAAAGTTGGAGAGGAGGCAGAGAAATGAACATTTCTAGCAAATCTCAGTGGCCTTTTCCAGTCCATCTCTTTGTCTTTTCACCTATCTCTGGTTGCCATGACTTAATTCCTTCCGGTCTCTACTCTCCCTCCAAGTGAGATGTTTCTTACAGTCCTGCTCTTGCCTTCTACCTCCAGCTCAGTTCAGTGATCATTTGTGAAGCACTTTCTGTGAGTCACAGCTTCTTGGAAGGACACAGGAATGTGCTCAGAGGCTGTGTGTAGGCCTCTGCAGGTGCTCCCTAGACACCACCGCTGCTGCAGGGCATGAATCAGAATCATCTAACAAGGTAACACAGGGTCCAGAGGGAGAATGTTGTCTTTGGGAAAGGCTTTTTGGAGGTGCCACTCTCTGAGGTGGTTGGTTGTGAGAAACAAATCAAATTTTACCAGAAGGCCAAGGGGCAGGAAGTGGGACATTCTAGGTAGGGAGAACTGAGGGTGAAGGTGTGGAGGAAAGACAGCGCAACTTCCCCTGTTTTCTCTCAGTGGGTGATTGCCAGAATAATTTTTCTTCCCATCAGCAGTTTAGTTCCATTCCTTTAGCTGTCTGCCAGGCATTCTCTCATAGGTATTCATGATGCTTCAATTTAAACCAACAGATGATAGTCACAGACACAAACACGTTACCCTTCTTCCCCCAATACCCGCCCTCCCTTTGCTTGCTGACAGTTCCTTTAATCTCGCATTCAGCGCTCAAACCTAGATCATCTTTGTCTCTTGCTGCCTTCTCTTGTCTGTTCTCACTCATTTGTACAGCGATCGTCACTGATGCTAATGTCTCTTCCTTCTAAATCCCACCGGAACTCCGACCTGTGTTGGACAGTGGGCCACACAGGATGTCAGGACGGACATCCTGCCTGTACCACTGAAGTGCAGTGTGGAGCCAGACCTCCTTGGTGGGGCGCCCTGGGAGCCTACCTGGAGGAAGCCCAGCTCTGTCCTTTCTGGCTTTCGCTTTCAGTACCCTTTCCTGTTTCTTTGTAATTCTCTGTCTTAGCTTTGCTCTTTCTTTCTTAGCTTTCATTCTTCATGCATTCTTCTATTTTTTTAAAGTTGGATTTTCTTTAGAACCAGACAGACCGGAGTTTGGGTCCAGTTTTATTATTTGCTGTGTGACTTTGGGCAAGTTACTTAATTTCACAATACTTCAGTTTTTGTATCAGAAAAGCAGGGATTACAAATGAGACTACCTTGAAGGGAGGTACCCCTTCATCCTACCATGAACCGAGACAGTTCACGTGACATGCCGCTGTGGCTGGCACATGCCACACAGGTTATTATTACATCGTATCATATTATATCATGCTGTATTATTATTATCCTGCCCTGACATATCTTGTGTGTGTGTGTGTGTGTGTGTGTGTGTTGCTAGAGATCAAACCCATGGCCTCACATGCTCAGCAAGCCCTAAGCTGTGCCTCCCAGGTAGATTTGTTAAAAAATATATTTCCTAACCTTATTTCTTCCTCCTTCTGTGAATTTCTTTTTATCTTTTCAGCCTTTCTCCTTCCTCTATTTTTTCTCTTAACCACCTATGGTATAAGTTGATTTTAAAAGTATTGCTTGTATTTTAATAGAGTATCAAGCTTCCCAGTCTACATTTAAAAGTCATATTGGCAAACCTTTTGTTTCTATCTTCAGGGGACTGTCTCTCCCAGCCCCTGCTCAGAAAGAGGCCAGCACCAGGCTCCCCTCCCTTCCCTCTGAGCCCTTTGTGCTGAAATATCATTCCACCATGTCCATTTTTCAGCAGTCATAAACGGTTCAGACAAATTATGTTCCTATGATTTCCTTTCAGTCCTGGGCCACTTCACAGAGGTCTGTAGAAAAAATTAACTGCAGAACTCACAAAGTCAGCCGCCAGCACTGTGTAAATGTTTAAAGCCCGAGACCGTCTCAGGCAGCTCCAGCGCCCAGGCTCTATGCAGGCCCTTCCTCCTGCCCCTCCTCTGCAGCTCCTCTCCCCTCCTCCTCGGAGCCAGGATGTTTTTCCTTGCCTTTTCATTGTTTCTCTAACCTGTCGGGTCTCCTCTGGCGGAGCCCTGCCACCCGCTTCCTCTGGGCGGGGGCGATACAGCGGCAACACAGAAGCCAGAGGCTGGGGCCGCCTGAGCCGCTCCTGGCCCGGCGAGGCTGGCGGCGGGGCTAGTTTCTTGCTCAAAGCGTCCCCTTCGCTAAGAATCCCCTCTTAGGCCACTCTGCTGGGTGTTTAGTTTTCACAGAAGGGGAGGGACATGGAACATGGAGGCAGCGAGTTACGTGCTCCCTGAAAGCAAGGCGGGCATCCCTGCTGCAGACAGCCTGTGCGTTCACTTCACTGAGTGGGACTCCACCGAGCTTCACCCCGACAGCTTTTTCTTAAGGGGGAACCCAAAAAACCGAATACAAAAAACTGAGATTATTTTTAAAGCAGAGTCTGAGGTCACATCAAGGTTCTTCCTTTTTCCCTCCAACCTGGGGAGGCCGTATCCCTCCTTAGTGCCCCAGGCCACCACAGGGCTAGTTCTCTTTCTGTGTGGTTGAGCCCAGCCGCGGGCTCCAGCATCAGTAGCCTCTGGTCCTTGCCCTTGGTCTTGCTTGCCTCAGTCCTGCGGACCTGTTTCTCCGGAGAGAGGACAGGTTGCTCTCCGCCAAACAGAAGCCAGCTCCCTTGCAGGGTGGGATGGCAGCCTGCCTGTGACATCCACCCTTTTTATCACTAGGGGCTGTTGAAAGGGAAGCTTTCTAAAAATTTGATCATCAGACCTCAAGTCCAAACACTTCACAGTGTGTGTAGTTTTCCTTAGGGCTGCTCCTTTTAGGGTAGGAATGAGGAAGGAAACGAAACTCCCTGAGAGCCCTGGACAGTTTAGATCTAGAGCTGAATCTTTTGTTCACACAAACTCATTTGGCTCCTAAACGTCCTCCACCCCAAATCATTACATCCGCAGCAGCATTTCAAAACACAGCCTGAGTGGCTGAGCAGAGTAGGCGGCTGCCTTTCTGGGGGAGATTACAACCACTGTCCCCCTCCGCCCCAGAGGTTCCTGCCTGTCCCAGAATATCCCACTGCCAGCCATCCGCCCGAATTCCCCCTCACTCACTGGGTTCCTGGGGGGAAGGCTGCAAGGCCTCTGCCAGAAAAGGGCCCCACTGTCTGGAGGCGGCCCTGGAGGAAGGATGGGCTTGCATTCTTTGCCGCTCTGGGCCACTTCTCACACTCCGGAGACAACACAGGGAATGATTTTCTTGCTTCAGCTACCTGGAAGCAGAAAGTTCCTTGAGGCAAATTCCATATCTAGTTCATGTTTATACCCTACCCAGGCACATGCACACACATGTGGTGTGATAAAAAAATGCAGTAACTATTTAAACTTTTAAAGATTTGTTAAGGTAAGAGACACATTACTATTAACCCTCCCTCAAAATTCCCCCTCTAGTGAAACACTGATCCCATCATTCCTGGCACTTTCTGAAGTAGTTCTCGAACTCTTCTCTTGTGACTGTCTTTAGTTGTGCTGTTACATCTGCCTCAGTGTCCTGTATCCAAGTACTTTACCCTTCTGGGTCATTTTGACTGTCGAGGAGAGCCAGAAGTTGCGTGGTACGGCACTGTCTTTACACGCTTGCCTTTCTGTTGGATGGTACCCAGGCTCATGAAGACATGCATGAGACAGGACTTCTAGAAATGTTTGAGAAAGTGGCAAGAGAACTGGGATAATTGTACAGGGGGTGTATTTTGAGGGGATTAATGGTGATGTGTCTTTCTTTGGTAATAACACTGCTTGTATATCATGGCAAATAGCACATAACATAAAATTACCATTTTAATAATTTCTAAATGTACAATTCTACAGCCTTGAGTACAATCATAGTGTTACAGCCATCACCACTACTTGTTTCTAGAAATTCTTCATCATCTCCTATAGAAACTCTTTTAAGTAGGAAGTCCCCGTTCCTCCTTCCTCCAAACTTGGGAATCTCAGTTCTGTTTTCTATCTCAATGATGTTGCTATTGTAGGTACTTCATATAAGCGGAATCTTATAATACTGGTTCTTTTGTATCTGGCTTTCACTTCTCTCTTCAGTGATGCTGTAACCTGTGTTAGAATTTCACTCATTTTTAAGGCTATATAATATCCAGTTGTATATAAATACATTTTTTTATCTGTTCATCTGATTGACAGTTTGCTTTCATCTTCTGGCTGTAGTGAATAATGCTGCTGTGTATTTGGGTATATGAATATTGGTTTGGGTCTTTGCTTTCAGGTTTTTTCTAAGTTTAGAAGTAAAATTCTGGATCATATGTTCAAGTAAGCACTGCCATACCGTTCTTGTGGTGACTGCTCCATTTTACAGTCTTATCAGCAGTGTGTGAAGATTCGTTTCTCCACCAGCCCTTGCTGTTTTCCTTTTTTCTTGTTTGACAATAGCCATCCTAAGGGAGGTCAAAGAAAATATGTTTTTTAATTCTCAGATGCCACTCACAGGCCGTATAGTGAGTTTGGATCTGTCACTTGCCCTGCAGAGCTTCAGTCCTATCATCTCAGGGTCAGACTAGTTGGTTGCTATAGTCCCTAAAGGCAGTGGTTACCTTTGGAGAGGGGTGAGGGGGATCTAGAGCAACCCAGCCAGCTTTGACAAGAATGAATGGTGCAAAGCAGCGTGGGTGCTGGCAGTGAAGGGGGCCACACGGCATGAAGTGCTTTAGGAAGAGCTGGCTGAGCTCAGCCCTCACTGGTTCTCGTCCAAGTGTGGTTAACTGAAAAGGGCATCAAAAATCAAAGAGCTGAGTAGCTATTGCTACTCTGCCACCTATCTCTGGGTTAACCTGAGTGGGCAGCATCAGTGCTGAGTCTCAGGTTTCTCTTGTGTAAGAATTTCCAGAATCGTCTCCTTGCGTGGCACTCAGAATGTCAGAATCTAAAAAGATAATGTAGGCCTCCTCAAATACCCTATAAAAAGTGATCTAGGGGCTGGGGATATAGCTCAGTGGAATAAGCGCCTGCCTAGCAAGCGCAGGGTCCTGAGTTCGATCCCCAGTACCGCCAAAAAAAAAAAAAAAAGATTAAAAAGTGATCTACAGATTGGAAAATATGTGGGGTTTCTTCACTGGGTCTCTGAGAATGGAAGCGTAATTTCATTCTCCTAGAAGCACCTGTGAGCACTGTTTTGCTTCTCTTCAGTCTACAGCCATTCATCACACTAAAAGAGAAGCAGAACAGGAGGTGGTGAAAAGTCTCTCCCTACTTTTTAAAGACTCTTTTCTCCATCCCCTGGATAAACAATTACATTTTAGGGAAATCTCTAAAAATTGCAGAGAAACCCATTCTCATAGGTGTAAGAATGTACTGCTGGAATATACAACAGTTTCAGGACAAAGTACCAACCCCAAAGTTCTGAGGCTATTCAAGTTCGGGATCCCAGGAAAGCTCCAAAGGGATGTAGGAATAGGGACTTGCACAGCTGGGAATCAGTGCTATATTGTTCCAGAATCTTTTCTCATGGCTTTAACCCTAGCAATGTGTGACCTTCTCCATTCATCTACTAAGCAGCACCCTGTGAAGGCCAAGCGACTTTTCTGCCTCAACCGCGGCCTTTCTGCAGGCCTGGTGTCCATGGCTTCCTCTGCAGCCTATCAGCATTGCTTTCCTCTCTGCTGGCCCCTCCTTTATTTTCACTCTGTCATTCTGCCTCCCTCCAGATTCAGATTTTTCCTTAAATCAGCCCTTGACCCACAATTTTCCCTTCATATGCCACTCTTCCTGTCCTTCCTCCTAATCAATAATCCTACATCTTTAATTTGCCTATTAGATATTTTCACCCTACACGTCACATTTTGTAAACAGATTTTTCTTGTTTCCCTCAAACTTGCTCTCCAGGCTAGCTCTCCTTTCCTTTATAATCATTCTTGCATCAAAATCATCTCTGCATTGGAAGCTCATTTAGAAGTCCTCCTGCTCGGTCTTCCAGCTAATAACATGCAGCTGTTGCCAAGCCAAGTCCGTCTGATTCCAAAGCCCATGTGATAGGCACTGTTTCATTCTGCTGAGGGAGAAACAAGGTCAGTGAAGTTGTGTTGAAGGAGAAAGTTTGAAGGCCAATAGGACTCTTTTGGGGTCTACTCTATTGGTCAGTGGCCTAATGCAGCACATTTGTGATGAAACAAGACCTAGGTTCAGATGATGTCTCTGCTGCTGGTGAGACTGTGACTGGGAACAATCACCTAATATTCTGCACCTCAGTTTCCCCATGTGCTGTATAAGGACAATAATACCCACTTGGCAGTTTGTGAAATCTGAACTCAGACGGAGGGACATGAATATAAAAGTCTGGTTCTTCAACTCTGCAGCCCGGAAACTCAGGCATGTAGCTGGCAGCCCTTGTGACTGACGGTCTGCAGCACTTATGGTGAGGGGTGGGGTGCGGTGGCCCTCAGGGAGGTACGTGCCTCTCAGTGACATGGCACACTTGCTGTACACTCCCTCTCCACTGCTGAGAAAGAGTGCAAGCTGAAAACCCCCAAATCACTAGGGGTTGGAGAGGAGCTGACTCTGTAGCAGCTGCTAATTAGGAAATCCTGTTCCAGGCTGTGTTAGCATCCCTGATGATGCTGGTTTGCAAACAGATGTTGTGGAACATTAAGATGCTACAGAAGAAGTTGTCAACTTGAAGGGGAAAACTAGGCAAAGCAATGAAACTCTCTTGTTAATTTCATTCATGATGCAAGGGAAGCTATGGCCTGACACAGGAGGCCGAGTGCAGAGGGAAGGATGGGTGGTTTTCAGCTCAGTGGGACCTCCCAGCTCTAGTATGTGGTTGCTTGGTGGGTACATGGTCTGTTGTTGGGGTTTGAATTATCATCTCTGACCACCTGGGGAACTAGTCGGTGTGGGCATTGAGTAGCCCTCGCCTCACCTAAGCCTTTAGGACACAGTTCCTCCCAGAGGACTCCCTAAGAAAATCTAGTGGGACATAGCCTTTTCCTGTTACCTCCCAACTGGTCCAAGATCTGCAACTTGAGCCATCTCTTCTCCCTCCCACATCTTCAGCGCCATCTCTCTTCTCCCCCTAGAGTAAAAGCAGGCTTCCCGATAACTGCCCAGAATGTGGTAGGCCCCTGTGGGGTCCTGTCCACTTTACTCTATATTAGTATGCCACTCACAGTTCACACAGGTGCTGAGAGGAAGCCATGGCATAAGCAAGAATCATCCACAGTAGACCTAAATAACTCAGGTCTCAAAAGGACCAGTTCTTTCACTTTAATAAATATTTTGGTGTTAGATCCATCATTCTTTCTGAGATGAAATATGGAATGTGTAAGTCACTGGATGTAACAGGACCTTGGTGGTACTGGGAGTGGGCTGGGGTGCTTCCTGGCACAGCCTGTGTGACTTAATCCCTTCTCCAAGGAAGATTTCATAGGCAATAAACAAATCCAGAGGACACTCTGCATTACATATGGGCTGTGGGATACTTTCCTTTTGAAATCTCTGGCCAGTGACATTCTGCAGCTGTCCCCAATCCCACCCTGTGTCCCGGAAGTTCACATACCTCCTGGGAGGGGTCATAGAGCAGAACTTAGTAAGGCACAGCTGCTGCAGCCGCCAGGTGGCCAGCCTCAGTCCTCTCAGCAAAGTAGACTCCTAGCTTCCAAGAGGGTTCTGCTGCCAGCTCTGATCAGTTGCGTGGAAAAGGACTGGGAGACTGAACCCTGACTGGGTAGTTTTGCCTGCTGAGAAAGGCTGTCACCAAATCTGTTTGTTAAAAACCGATAACCCCAAATCTGTTCATAACTGTGGCATATGTAGCACTCACTGTGTACCAGGCACTATTCTAAACTCTCACACCTTCACAAACACCAGGTATGTACTGGAGACTGTTAACTGTCCCTGTCTTACAGATGGAACACCAGGAGAGAGAGATATATGTTTCTCACCCTGGAAAGAGGACATGTAAGTGGTATAGCCAGAAGTGTAACCCAGATGGGCTGACTTTAACCACAGGCTGCTCATTACCCACTGCCCTTTTGTTAAAAATCTAAATTTCTACATCTAGACATGAGACTAGAAGCAGATTCATGTCCTTAACACAAAGAAAACAGATTCACAAGGCATGAGTAAAACAAGCAACTTGTTACATCACCTCCTTTATTCCTGAGGGTCTGATCTCCAGGTAGAGGGCTTAAAGCTTAATATAGCAGTTTTCACCAATCCACTAACTTGTAGTACCCACTAACAAAGATGAGGGGAGAGTTTAACCACAAGCCAGCAGCTCTCAGGTCAGCAGGGCCCAGCAGTGGCACTCATGACCAAGAGCTGCTCTGCAGACCAAGCCACCGATTAGTTATGGCTACAAGGTGTAGTGACAGAGGTTAGGCGTCTGGGGGCCTGGTGGCCTGTGCACAACTAAACCCATCAGTCCTTCATCTCTGTAGTCCAAAGCCACTCACATGCTTATGTTTCAGAAGTGTCATGGAGTTCATCTTTCCCACATCATCATGTACAGTTTCCAAGAGGCACTGTATGTTTGAGGTCTTCAGACTTCACCTCCTTAAGAGGAGCCAATCTGGGGACCCATGAAAGGCCATTACAGAGTAACTGCCCAAGATATCAACCGTTTTTATTCTTTTTCTTAGGAGATGTGTGTGTGTGTGTGTGTGTGCGTGTTTAAAACAAAATCATGTGGTATATACCATTTTGTAAATTGCACTTATTGTAGGATGAGTATAATACATCACTGAGACTCCTTCAACAATGTTTTGGGTCAGTCCTTTAAAATTTTGTTGTCTCGTAATTAATCAGCTCCCTGGCGCAGAAGTTTAGGTTATTTCCAATTTTCATTATTATAAACATAGCTTTGATAAACTTCCTTATAGCTAACACTTTATTCACTTCTTTAACAACTAAGAATGAATTCCCAGAAATGAGATTATTAGATCCAAACATATGCATATACTTGTAAGAGTTTTGCAATAGGTGACTAAATTTCTCCTCTGAAAGCCTGTGCCAGTTACTGTACATTCTTCCCAACACTGTTGGAAAATTTGCCTTTTCTATACCTGCAATGATACACCGTTTTTAAATATTTGCCAAGTTGATGGACAAATAAATACAAAAGTAGTAAAGTCTTTCCTAGTTTAAATTTGAATTTCTTTGCTTTTAAACAACACTTCATGTATTTATTCTCTACTTATGTACTTTGCTTGGTAAACTGCACATTCATGTTATCTATGAGATATAAATGTGAGGGACTTGAAAAGTTGTCATATATTAAGGATGCTAAGCTTTTATCAGGCACTACAGATATTTGCTATGGTGCGTTATTCAACTTCTAAAATGTTTAGTTTTTATTTTTATCAAACTCACACAAAGACCAAGTAGATTTTACAAGGCTGTTATAAAAACCCTGACCACTCCACCATAATTTTCTGTTCCCTGAAATCAACCATTTTCTACTCTTTTGATTGATTTATTTAATAATTTTGACCATATCGCTAAATAACATGCTTATATTGCTATGTACTGATTTGTTTGGTTTTGAGCAGTACTCATTAGTTTTGCTCTATGGAGATCTCGTTCCAAACTCTGCCAGAGTAGAAGTGGTACGTTCTTTTCTTTAAGGTCAGCTTGAGTAACTTCAATGCATTTTCCCCACCACTCCAAGTTACCCTGGTTGTCCTGCACCCACACCATTTGGGTCATCACTCTGAAGACTCCCTTCCATCTTGTTTTATTCATCCTACCAATGAGAACTCATTTTTCATAAGCTCAGTATTTATGAATCCATGCACATATTTAGATTTAGGCAAATATTTGTCACTTTCTTTGCTCATTACATCTTACATCTCACATCTGATATCTGTCATCTGGGATTATTTTTCTTTTTTCTGAAATCTATCCTTCATCATTTCCCTTAGTGAAAGAGGCTGGTGATAAGCTCAGTTTTGAGTGAAAATGTTTTTTACATGATAATCTTGAGGTATTTTGAAAGATAGTTTTGCTGAAAATACAATTCTAGTTTCATTCTCTTTTTTACCACACTGAATATATTTATGCCCTTTTAGCTTTCGTCATTGCTGTTGAAAAACCAGCTGGTAGTGTAACTGCCATCTTGTATAGGTAATTTGCCACGGTTTTCTTCCGTTTGGTTTTAAGACTTATAGTTATTCTGTGGTTTCCTTCAGTCTCACCATGATATGGATGTATATTTCTTTTCTATTTAGCCTCTTAACATTTTTTTGGACTTCTTTTGAGGATTCTTGTGCTTTTTATTACTTCGAGAAAATTCTCAGCCATAGTCTTTTTTGTGTGTACATGTTAGTCAGCTTTCTCATCACTGAGAAAGAGAGGTTTAATTTGCCCAACGTCTCAGTCCATGATTAGCTGGCTTCAAGGTGGAACATCCAGGGGGAAGGACATGAGTTTGTTTTGTTTTGTTTTGTTTTTTAAGACAAGGTTTTGCTGTATAGTTCAGGCCGGGCTTGAATTTGCTGTGTATCCCCTCAGACTCTCAGCGATCTTCCTGCCTCAGCCTTCTGAGTACTGAGATTACACCCATGCCACCACACCTAGAGCAGTTATAAGTCTTGAGATTTAATGTTTTTTTTCACCTTAAACCATGACCGAAGGGCCAGGTTTCCTTGCAGTTCTCTCTACAAGGTAGGTTTGTTTCTATCTGCCTTAGTCACTGCCACAGCCTAGTCCTTTGGGTCCCCTGCTTTACACAGTACCTTCCTTTTAGACTCCTCCTCCTTGGGGGTTACTCTCCCATCTCCTGCTTCCCTGAGGTCAGCAGAATAAGTTCAAGGACAAACACTGAGCAGGTGCCAGCTTCAGTCTTTGCTCACCTCTGTACTCCTCCTCTTGGGTCAGTTTTGGCCTTGGGAGATTTGATTATTTCCTCGATACCTCAACAAGATATTCAGAAGTATTTGTTAAGACAATCTTATTCAGCATTTTTGAGTTGTTAATAGTGGCAGCATCAATGAGGACACCGCAGGACTACTGTCAGGCTTTTCACTTTGCTTACAGGCTGCATTTTCCCTTTCTGACCTCTTTAGGCTCCTCTCAGAAAAGAGCATGGTTCCATGTAAGCCACGTCTTATCTGCATGTGGCCATTCCTCTCCTCCTAGACACTGCTGTGGAGTTCCTTGAGCTGAACGGGGTCTGGATTTTCATGCCTGTGCCCTGAGAAGGGGACAGGGCTGCGTCCTTCACAGCCTGCCACAACACCCAGTGGCTGGGTCTCACTTGTCTTAAGCTATAGCAGAGCTAAGTGTATAACCATCCCTTTGCTCGTGGCTTCCAGCTTAGGGGAATGGATCTGAGTCCTTTCTGCCACCCGCAACCACTTTGTTCTGGCTTCCTTGGAGAATAATTTTTCTGTGTGCCCAGTTAACAAAGAAGATAGAGAAAACATCCTTATATCCATCTTTCTCCTCTGGGGAGGCCAGCTTGGAGCTCAGATAGGAAGAGCAAAGGGAGCATGTCCTAGGGATCACTGCTGCCCGTAAGCCCTAGGCCTCAGATTCAACCTACAGACTTTGTGGCTGCCCCTGGAAATGGCCTTCTCTATCTCATCTCTATCTGAGTGTTGGTCTTGTCTATCTGGGGCTGGCTCCAGAGCAGCCCAGATGCCTGGGCAACTTCCCTCCCCTGCCAGGAAACCTCTGCTAATTATCACCTCCAGGAAACAGAATTGGAGGCAGAAATCCAGTAATTCTCAAGGGGCTTAGGGAGGAAATAATTCCCTTAGGAAAGTTTACCAGAAGTTTTTATAATCTTATGGAAGTTTTTATAGTCACCACCCACCCCACCCCAAATAAGTGAGCCAATGCTTGTGGTCCACACTGTTTAGGAAAGTGAACCAGCAACCTGGTTATTGAGCTTTTGAGATGTGGCTTGTAAAACAGTCACTAGATTTTAAAGGTTTAATACAAAAAAAAGAACATAATATGTTGGCAATTCTTATATCAAGTACATACTGAAGTGATATTAGGTAGGATGTGTGAAATATGAGATTAACCACTTACCAGCCCATTTATTTAAATATAGGATGATCAAAAATTGCATTGTTCATTAATTTTTATATTAGGAAATATAAAAACAATTTTATCAAGTTTATTCAATACAAGAATCAACTGGTTGGCCAAGTGTGGTGGCACACACCTGTAATCCCAGTACTTGGGAGGCTGAGGCAGGAGGATTACTGTGAGTTGAGGCCAACCTGGGCTACCAAGTGAGTTCAAGGACAACCTGAACTGCATAGTGAGACCCTGTCTCAAAAAAAAACAAAAAAAAAAGGCAAATCAACAGCTTGCAGTGAGACCTGCCCGGGTGATACTCATGATAATCAGTACTTAAATGTGCTGCCAAGTGATGTGGGGAGCAAACAGTGAAGTAGTTAAAATGTCACCTTATTTTTAAAACATGGCTGCAAAGTTTACTTCTATGGATTGTATTTGTTGCTCACTTTATCTTGTGGGCAGCATTAACCTACAAGATAATTTATTCTGTGTGTACACACACACGTGTGTGTGTGTGTGTGTGTGTGTGTGTGTGTTTGAGTTTGCACACATGTGGTAATTATACAAACTGTAGTCCTGGCTGCTTGCAGCCTCTTCTCGTCAGATGATTTGTCACCGTTGCCTCAGCCCTACAGATGGAAGTGACACCATTACCTTCATCTGCATAGAGGTTTGTCCATGGTGCCCACACCCCCCCGCCCCCGATCCTAGGCAGAAAGAGAAATATTCCAAACAGGGAAAACAAACATGCAACCTCTAAGGAGCCATGTAGTTAGTAGTAACTTTAGATGGTCTGATCATGCTGTCTCTTCTGAAGCTTTGTTTCGCTTTTCAGAAACCAGCAAGTTCTCACTGATAATGTTTTCTTGTTTCAGCTGCTATAAGGAACCACTGGCCAGAAAGTCATACTGAGACCCACATGGAAGACATTGCCTTTTACCAGAGTCCAGAGGACTTTTCAACAGTGGGTTCAAAAGAGGGTACTTCGGTTCAGACCTCCGAAATGAGCCACAGTTCTTCGGAAGCTCCAGAAAACCTTACTCTCCTAACTGCGAAAGCAAGTGCTGAAGGGAGGAAGGAGGCGTCAAGTAGAACAGATTTCACTGTTTCCCCTGCTGGACACTCACCCAAGGGTGCAAGGCTGCTGACTTCCCAGGATGGCGCCTTATGTGAGTTTGTGAAGATGCCTAAGCTGCTAATGCTTATTTTGCTGTTTATCCAATCTTAGAAAACAACCTTTCTGCCTCACCCTCCCCTCTCCCAACCTCAACTAACTGTTCCCACCAGAGGTCCTGGGCTGGTTCAGATTTGTAACTTAAGCCCGATGTGTGAAATGCTCGTAAGGGCAGATCAGACAAGGGTGCAGATTTACCAAGCAGCCTGGTCAGTCCCGTGGCATCTACATCCCATAGCCAGTCTGAATCCAAACTTCGTCCCTCCTTCAGGGATCCTGCCCTGGGTTCCAGTCTCGGAAGCACAGGTCTGGTAGGACGCATGCTGGGAAAGATGGCCAGGCTGTCTTAGTTTGTGTTGTTTGTATTAACGTGGTTTTGTGTTAATGTGCTTCAAATAGTTGTTCTTGCTCCAGACCACACAGTTTTGAGGTGCACTATTTTTAGCAAAGGATTTTAAGAAGGGGCTGGGCTTGACGGTAAGACTTAATTGAGAAAGAACTAGCAGTTATTAGGTACTCACTACATTCCAACATATCTGTTTTCTCAGTCCTTACAAAAAGTCAGAAAGATCTGTTATTCTCATTTTAGGCATTTGAAAACTAAAGCTCAGAGAAATTAACCCAACATGTGAAGTTCAAAGAATTAACATATTTCAGGGCTAGGATTTGAACCTAAATCTGAATACTTCAAGTGGGAGGGGTGGCTGAGGAGTGAGATGCCCAATGTGAAGGGAGGCAAAGGAGAAGCAATTTGAGCCTCTTTGTGGGGTAGCAGGGCCAGCATCGTCCGTCAGGGTTGAGTGTAGGCCGTGCACAGAGCAGAGAGTAGGATAGTTGTGTGGCTAGGTCTGGAGCCCTTCACAAACCAGACAGTTTGTACTTGGTGTGGTGGGAAAAGTCACTGAAAGGCTTTGCACAGTGAAATAAAACTGTTAAAGCAAACCTGAGGAGGGAGTACTCAGCTGTCAAGCAGATCCAGAATGTGTGATGGGTTGAAGAGATGGGGGAACCTAGACTGAGAGGAGCCACCCAGGTAGACACAAATCTAGACACCAGATATTGACCTGTTGGCCACAGTACAAAAGGAGGGGGTTTCATAAAGACTCTCAACACAGGCAAGTTTGTGAGGTCTTCAAAGCAGAGGATGAAAGTGTCAAAAGTGATTCCCCCTGCTGACAAGAGGTTTGACTGGGGGCGCTGAAGTCTATAAAGAAAATCTATGAAAGTACTTTGGGTCCCATTTATGAGTGGTAGCCTGACACTGCCTGG
The DNA here is from genome assembly GCA_004027595.1 of Dinomys branickii. NCBI lineage: Eukaryota > Metazoa > Chordata > Mammalia > Rodentia > Dinomyidae > Dinomys > Dinomys branickii. The sequence goes on along the minus strand of PVLD010002759.1, from coordinate 119,688 downwards.
TTTTTTTGGTCATCCACATATTGGAAATTCTGTTTTTGCTGAATTCCAGTGAATTCTGGAACCATCTTTATGCAGTATGGGAGGCAAAGAGCCACGAAGATCTAGCACTGATCTCTAAGTCCCTACTGTCTCATATTGTCTCAGATGCCAAGTCAGTCTGCCCCACTGCTGATAATTTTGCTCTCAAAACAAACTTTTTGTGAATTTAGGAACAATCTTTGTCGTGGTTATGGTCTCTTGTTCAGGAGCCTCATTTTCCAGAGAACAACTACTCCTGATTTCTTTTCACATCTATATATTTTGTACAAGTCAGGCTTGACCCACTAGAAGGTTATTCAGACATTCAGAAGTCTGCTGGTGGAATTTTAATTGTTGTTGTTTTTACTTGTTCAGCCTTAGAAAGGCTTCATTTGCCATCCAACAGTTCTGAGTCAGAAGAAAGAACTGCCTCTTCTCACACAGAGAGCGGAGCAGCCCAGGGCTTCCCGGAGAGGGTGAAGGGCCTCCCAGAAGAAGTGACTGCGCACACCCAAGTGCCTGGCACCTCGGTTTTGAGCCAGTCCTCCTTTCCTGCCTTGGAGCCGGGAGAAGCAACCGTGCTCTCCGTGAAAACAAATTCCTCAGGACCACAGCTCTCCCTGTTTCAGTCCTCCAGGACACCAGCTCATCCTCCTTCTTCAGATCATTCTTCATGTGAGTAATCCTGTTCCCAGCTCACCCCTCCAAAGTCATTCGAAACAGCCCTAAGTAGGTATGTGTAGATAACTAATTAAATACCTATAACCGGCCTAAGATGAAAAAGACAGTAAGCCAAAAATGCCATTCCTCTACTGCCAAGTACCTGGGGTAGAGGTACAACGTACACAGTTTGTCTCGGTATTGAAGTACATGTTTAAAAGATGTTTTCTTTACCCATATAAGGAAGAAGATAATAGTTGACCTGCCTCCCCTCCCTTCTCCCTCCTTTATCCACTAATGCACAAGGACTTAAGTGTTAAATGGTGTGTATTCTTACAGAAGGGGCCATGGGTTAGGGTGTGTCTTAGTTACTTTCTCATTTGGGACAAAATGCCCAAACAGCCACAAGTTAAAGGGCAAATGAATGGTTCATTTAGCTCACAGTTTGTAGAGGTTTCAGTCCATAATCAGCCGGCTCCAAGGCAGGGTAGCGCAACAGAGGGGCAGAGGAGAAATAGTTCATGATGTGGCCGGGAGAAAGCAGCATGACTTCCCCCTCCTTTTCCTTTGATTCCATCCAGGCTACATGGCTCTTGGTTGGCGCCACCCACACCCGGGGGCGGTCTTCCCTCTTCAGTAAATCCATCACCCACACCCAGAACTGTTCCAAACCCATCAGAGGACCAACTCAATACCACACACCACGATCTAGTCACTTCCCAAAGCCCCACCTATCAGTGCACGAAGCCTGGGGGAGACATCTAGATATAAACTGTGACAAAGTGCTTTTGTGAAATGGTGAGCAGTGTATCATTTATGTCTTAGTTCTTGCAAAAATACATCCTTCAGTGGCAAAGAAAAGTGGGGGGGTGGTTTGCGAAGCAAGGTGTTAATCACTGGCTGTGGAATACTCTCCCCTCTCTGCCATTCTACTTGATACTCATCAGTTAAGTCTTGACTCAGGGGTTCATTTCCATGAGCCTTTCTTCGTCCCTCTGGTCCTCTGTGCTAAACATCTTGTGGTACCAAGTCACCCAGTGCCTACCTACATAGAGACTATACTCCCCATGAGGACACTAGCTGGGTCTGTTCCTCTAGGTTCCCCGCTGCCAGAACAAAGCAGTCCATAAGAAATGGGAAGTCGCATGTACCCAAATCCCTGCACAGGGCACATCCTGCCGTGGGTCAGAGAGAATGCTGGAAAATGCCCCTCCTCAGTGTCACCCAGAGTCTCTGCTGCTCCTTTTCATCCTCGGGCCAGAGGGTGCAGGACGGAGGGTTGGACACATTCTTGGAAAATTGAAGTTAGGTTGCTTCAGAAATTACCATTTCAAACTTCTTGTAGGTCAGAGGTTTTCGGAAATACTTCGCAAGAGTGGGAGTTTGGGTTTATGTCATCAAAGCAAAAACTGAATTGTAATCCCTATTTAAAGCAGCCAGCTCCCTTCCATACACTCGGTATACAATTTCCTGCTGACTGGGTATGGATATCATTTATGGTTCATGTTTTTAGGGGTCTGCTTTTTCAGATTATTCATCATTGCTGGTTGGATTGGATAAAGATCCTTTGTAGCTCCAAAGTTCTGTAGCTTAGTGATTCACAACCAACTTTACTAAATGGTGGAAAGGAAGCATTTTCTAGGAAACTGTACTATTATTTTGGTCAGGATCATTTAAATATTTATAATTTAAATTGACATATTTGAAAATCAGCCCATGTTTTTAACTTTACTAGACTCAATCTCTAGTCACCTGTAATTTTTTCAAAACAGCAAAAAAAATTGGCACTTAAATTCTTTGAATATTTGTCCCTCTAGAATTTTATAGTTCTCAGTTTTGAAGAGTTCCACTCTTTCATATTCGGTCGTCTTTTACTGAGAACTTCTCTTCCTTAGTGAAGTAGGTGCTCTCTTTTATGTAAAGTCTGACCATCCTCTTTGGTGCAGAAGAGGGCTGTAGGGTGGAGGACATATGCACAAAGACCTGAAGCCACAGAGAAAACAAGTTCAGATTTATTTTTATGGCTTGTCTAGCACCTGCCAACCACCCAAAAGAGTTGTATATACCTCCTTGCTCCCCTGAATGGAAATCTTGAGAGTTTACTCTCCCTTTCTGACTGCATGATAAAGAAATTGCAAGCAAACAGGCAGGACTGCAGAGGAGAGCGGCAGGATCTGCCGGGACAGATCTGGAGAGGGCCTGGTCTGACTGGGCAGCTCTACAATAAAACCAAAGGCAAGGGAGTGTGACAGAGGCCTGTGCCACTGCATCCTCTAGTAAAAAGCCCAGCACGCAGACCCCTCAGATTAGTGATGCTCCTTCCCAGGGGAGCACAAGGATGATGAGCTGGAAGCCTGGCACAGTCAGGATGGAGCTCCTCACTGAAAACATGAAGGGCTCAGACCTGATGAGCTGAAGGAGCCCTGCTAGTTTCAGCATGTGAGATTCCACACAGTCTTCGTAGTCTGGGCTTCCTTCACTACCTCCCTCTACACAGACACACATGTGCAGCACCTTTTCTGAGGCTGGGATATCCAGGAGTTATTTGCTTCAGAAAATAAATTGTATGCTTTACAGTATTAAGGCAGGCATAGGCCCAGGCAGCAGAATTCGATGATTTAAAAGATACTGGAAGCCATTTGAAATTACTTTCCTGCTGCTTTACATCTTTGTATACTTTGCATATTTTCTGCAGTGGTCATGTACTGTTTGATCACTGGGGGAAAAGTTAACAAAGTAAGGGGGGGAGCTCTTTCGAAGGCGGAAAGAGATGTGTGTGTTGAATTGTGTGAGGTGGCTACAATTGAGCACTAAATTTAGTATAAGCTTCCTGAAAGGCAGGGCATGAAGGGAAGCTGGGTGGGGCAAGTGATTGCTCAGATAAAGCCTACAATTTAATCCATAGCCATAAATGTTTGGGGACCAGTAAATTCTAAGAGGAATTATTTATATAAGAAATGTCGAGGACCATAATAGAAAATGCTTTCACTTACTATTTTGTGGAAACTGTGCTGGTGTTCTTTAAAAGATGATATTTGCTATAGATTTTCAGTAGGAGCTGGAGGTGTAATAATGGACTTGAACTTATAAAAGTGTTTCTGTGGGTAGCATAGGTAATGTGGTCCAGGTAAATTGCTTTGTGGTGAGTTCACTTTGCAAAGGGAGAGGGCATAAATAACTCAGAAGATTTTAGATTTAGTCTTATCTTTCTCAAATATCAGCTGCTTCAGCTATACTTTGGGTAAGTCTAGAGAGCAGTCAAATCAAGGTTAAGCGCTCTGATGCATGCCTGAAGCTCTAATATTTTGCTTTGTGATTGGAGAATGACACCCATACTTTCACATACTTTTACTGAAGGAGTATGCGTTCTTTCCATCTTCTGCTACAAAGACTAGGAACTTGGCCTCGCTCTCAGTGGATTGCTTGCCCATATTTGAATGACTGCTTCAAGGGTAGAAGTGAGCAAGGAAGGGCAATTGCTAGGTAATAATAATGCTCATCACTTGATTTAAAATGTGGTAAATTTCTCTTAGATTTATTTAGCAAGTGCTTATTTGGTAACATTAGTAGTGATTATACAGATTAGTTTGACCAAGGGTTTCCTTTTCTTATTATGAGGCACTAACCCCTCAGCAGTATGCACATACATTTTCTTTCTTTACTATGAGGATTAAATGCAACTAATATATAAAGTAGTTAGCACAATGCTTGGTACATCATATTGGGCAAGTAAGGTAGCTTTTTTGTGATGATGCAGGTCAGGGAAAAGAGCCATTTTCCTTTTGTGATTTAGCATTTGTGACTTTTGTGGTTTATATTTGTGGCCCCTTGTCCACCAAAATGGAAAGGCCTAAGATGTCCAGGTTGAATCCAGCATAATCACCACTGTTTTTCAATGGGAACATTGAATGGATAAAATAATACCATTTACTAGGAATAAAAGTGTTTTAAAAGTTGTTTGGAGCCAGGCATCCAAAATACTAGCACTCTGGAAAACTGAGGCAAGAGGACTACGAGTGTGTGTCCAGCCTGGGCAAGTTAATGAGACCCTGTCTCACAATGAAAGTAAAAAGGGCTGGGGATGTGGCTCAGTGCAAAGGCCCTGGTTCAATTCCCCATACCATTCTGAAGTATATTTATGCTTTTCTTTTTTATACTGAAGTGCTTTTTGTTTACCTTTTATTTTCAGGTAGGTAGGGTTGGGTTTGGGTAAGCTGCAACTCTGCTTTTATGTCTCAATCTTTCTGTTCCTTTATTTCAGTTACTATTTGTATGGATTCCATGCATCTTCATTTTGTCTTCATTAGGGCCCAGCAAGCAGAACTGCAGGCTGTTTTAGAGATAGCTGGGGCTGTGGGTTTGTTGTTGTTATTTGTCTGTGGTGGTACTGGGGACAGAACCTAGATCCTTTGGTGAGCTATACCCAGTCCCTTTTTAATTTTTTTTTTTTTTTTTTGAGACAAAGTCTACCTAATCACTAAGTTGCCCAGCCCGGACCTGAAGTCGCTATCCTTCTGCCTCAGCCTCTCAGAGTCCTGGGACTGTGGGTGGGTGAGTGCAGCCATTCCGGGATAGGGACTGTGATTTTGTACAAGAATAGGAGGAGCCCTTTGTTTCTTGTGCTCTTTCTTTCTCTCCAACTATACCTAAAATTTATTTATGCTTTCGGTCACAACTGCACACAAAACTGCTCTTGAACGAACTATTTGTAATGGCAATTTCCTTTTCCCTTTTCTCTGTCATAATTAACAGCCCAAAGCCTTTCACTGTATCAATTTAGCGTACTTTTATTATTTTTAGTGTTTTCTTTTTTTCTTATTTATTTATTTATTTTTTATTTTTTAAAAAAAGGACAAAAACATATTAACAAACAGACACAAATTAGCATAAAAAATAGTACAATCACAACTGATCTACAGACAAGGTGACATGATCTCAACAGTGGTTATTGCTTTATCCACTGATATCTTCGAAGTGTAAATATATGAACCCATATACAGACATGTAAAATTGGTCAGACAATCCTCTCAACAACAGAAAAACACAAAAAACAAAAAAACCAAAGACAGAAAACAAAACAGGCAAACAACAACAACAACAACAACAACAACAAAAACCACCAATAGTTGCTGCTTTGCATATTGATATCTTCGAAGTGTGTGTTCAGGATAACACATATAGACATACAAGATTGATCAATTAATGACGGGTTATTTTTAGTGTTTTCAAAAGGCGCTCTTTTCTTGCCTGCCATCTTGCTTCCCACTCACCAAGCTTTCCTGCACTTTATTGCTGTTTGGAATGAGGATTTCTTTTCCGGTGCTGGGTACTGAATCCAGGGCCTCACATATGCTAAACAAATGCTCCACTCAGCTACACCTCCAGTCCCTTAGAATTAGCATTTTAATGTACCCTTTTGGAGGTTGGCCCTCAGGATACCCTTTGGAAAGGTCTTTGTGCAGAGGAACCAACTGCAAGTCAATAATATGGAAGCAGACTATACATATTTTAACCAATGGCATATAATTCAATTCATGAGGTTTTTGACAATTATCCAATGACTGCTATCCATTGATTAGAAAAACTGTTCCCAGTATGGAGTTCTTGATCTCCTAGGGGCCTCCTTAGGTATAGTACGTTGGTGAGAACTGATCCCTTAAATTTAGTGAGACTCAATCACTATAATAATGAAGCCTGTCTGCTTTTGGGTAGACTTAAATAAGATTTGTAGAGTGATAAGAAGCACCTCCTGCTGATTAGAAGTTCTGTTAACATTTTTCTTTTCATCTTTTTGAGACAGGGTCTCACTATGCAGTTCAGGCTGGCCTTGAGCTCACTTTGTAGCGCTGGCTGGTCTCGAACTCACAACTTGCCTCAGCCTCCTGAGTGCTTGGACTACAGGCATGCACCACCATACCTGGTGAAGTTCTGTTACTTAATGAATATAGTCAGGTTAATAACCTTCCAAAACATAAGACTTATGGTGGCCATGCATTAGAGAATAATAAAGAGCCCTTCATGGTGATAAGACTAGAACATTTTGCACTAGGCCAACAGGGTCCTATGTTTTGCAGAATCCTAAGCCTTCTCAGTGGTGAGCAGGGGATTGGAGTCCCTGTAGTAGCCTGACTTATGGACTGGCTTATAACCTATAAGAGCATGAACAAAAGGGTTACACAGCTAAAATAAAACAACATGCCTTATCACAATGGCCTGTCCTGCTTAAGATATAGTAGGGAACCTTGTAGAAGAGGTTTTCATCTTCCTCTATAAAAACCAAAGTAAACAGTATATTTATCTTGCTTTCTCCTGTATTCCTTTTAGCTTGTACACAAATCCTTCCCTTGTGCTGATGAGGGACCTTGCTGCTTTGCCATTCAGCCTTGTGAGAATTACAGCTAATAAGGAGAGTGAAAGATTGTGCCCTGGCTGCGTATGTGTGTGTGTAAAGATACACAAATGTTTAAACACCATATTTAAATTTACATACCAAAATGTAATAGACATTGTTTGTATCTAGACATATCCCTGATTTTCTTAATCCTTTGAATACTTTTGAAGCATATTTTCTTCTCTTTTAGCTCCTGGAAGTGTAAAGGAACTTAACTCCAGTGTTTTCCAAAGCCCATCAGTCAGCCAGACCAAGAGTATGTATGTTGCCACTACATTCACTGATGGTGCCCCAAGGGAGCTCCAGTCTTTGACTGTCAGTCTGAGGCCTATAAACAAGACGGTGGGTTTTCCTGAGGACTCCAAAATCTCCACAACTTCAGCCATGGTGCACTCTTCACCATCTGCTGTAGTGCTGCAAAGAAATGGGAGCATAACCAAGAATCTAGCAAATGAAGAATTAATTGAGCAATCCACAGAAAATGCATTTGATCTTACATCTTTACATAAGCAAAATGATGCCCCAAGTAAGTATCCTTTCTTTACTTGGGACATTTTTAAGTAGTTGAATTTTCTTTCTTTTGGGAGGGGGACTTTTTTTATTTTATTTTTTTATTTTAAAGAGAGAAGTAAAAAAAAAAAGAACAATAGCAGCATACCAACATCACAGACATAAACAAAGCAAAGCAAGTACATTAAAAGTGATATAAGGTTTCAAAACAAAATGATAGGAATTAACAGTGGTTATTATATTACATATTATTATCTTCAACTATGTTGCTCAGATTACCAGATGTAAGAATGGAAGATTATGTAAGCCATTAAAGAGAATAAAAAATAATAGATAAAACATTAGAGATAATACAGAGCTTCACTGGACCAGACGGTAGGAATTCACCAGTGGTTGTATTGAATTTTCTTAAGCGTCCTCAGCAAACCCATTTGGAATCTTAGAAGTGATCTCTTTGTTGCTAACAGCTGCTTTATTTGATAAGTCACATTATTGCATTAATTTTCATCCTTGTAAGAACATAGCGAAGTTAACTGGACATGTGTCATCCCTCCTGCTTTGTGAGGAAATGAAAGCTCAGAGGGTTTAAGTAATGCAGGCATGTTCTTTTCACTCTACAAAATTATCTTCAAAGTAGTTGGCCTGCACTTTACAACTACCTTCAGTGATTTTGTGTATGGATCATCTTTACAAATAAATGTGTAGATACGAACATACTTCCCAAATTCATGGTTTGGTTTAGTTCCTATAAGTAATATTTTTAGCTATGCTTCAGAATTAGAATAATCTTTATTAACATTACAACTGTTTTAGAAAAGTGACCTATACACTACATTTATGCACTTATTTGTTGAATGTAATAACATACGCCCTTCAACTACTTTTCATGGGCAAGAGAATAAAACATTCAAGTTTCTCAGTTACTGTGCATATTTGTATATGCTTTTTAAAAATCCTGTTTACTAACTTTTTGTATGGCTATCTTGTTAACACTCAGGAGTTTTAAAATAGCTATTTAGAATATGTCAATGCATGTCAGGTGATACATATAATAAATTCTATATATGATTGCTTAGAAAAGGGAATGTTTCCTTAGCAAGGAATCATTTCTTAGTTGTTAAGAGATCATTTTCATATCTATGTAACGGAAGTTTTTCTATATTATTTTATAGCTTTTGGAAGCCATCAGCTTACTAGCACCTTAGAAGCAGGAAATAAAAGTTCAGTGCCTCTCACTGAGACTGTGTCTAAGTCAGTCCCCACCATCACAGGTGGAGAGAGCACAGCACACTGGCTCTTGACCAACAGCAAGACATCTGCAGATGTGACAGGAACTTCTGCTTCAGATGATGAAGGTCTAACACAGCTCTCAGACTCTGCTCAACAGTCCAGAGGAGGTAACACAACACTGGATGAGAACAGTTACTCAGAGTCTTTGTCTACATTTTCCTCACAAAGCCCGGAGTCCTCAGCGCAACGTGGGACACATTCAAGTAAGCCTTCCTTTCCCAGAAGTGTACCGCAGGGGAAGAGAGGGACTTGGCGTGCTTATGATCTCCTGTGGCATACAAGGCAGGCACTGATGAGACAGCTCCTTGGGGTCCTCTAGTCTTATCATTCTCAGGCCATTGGTCTATCTGGTTGATACAGAGATACCTGTGTATCCTGACATTGTTTCTAGTACATGTCTGATAAGCTGTTGATGGAGCATCCTCTTCTCACACACAACTCAAGGGCTTCTGTGTTGATGTCCTCCTAATCCCTATAGGCCACCCCACATCTCCATATCTGCCTCATCACAGAGCTTGCAGAAGGTGAAAATGTCACCTTTTCATGAGCTATTCATCCCTGGTCATTCAGGGCATTCGGTACTAACTGCTTTGAGATATAATTCACATTCCATACAATGTGCCCACTTGAAGTGTATAGTTCAGTAATTTTCAGTATATTTGCTAAGTTGTGCAGCCATCACTAGTACCTGATTCTAGGACATTTTCATCACTCCTCCAAAAAACTCCATACTCATCCATAGTCACTTCCTGTTCTGTCCTCTTTCCTGGCAACCCTTGCTCTACTTTCTGTTTCTGTGGATTTGCCTATTTCTAGACATTTTCTATAAATGGAATCATTTATGGCCTTTTGTGTCTTTCATTTTGTGTAATGATTTCAAGATTCATCTGTGTTATACCATATATCAATACCTTATTCCTTTTTATGGTTGAATAATATTCTAGTAATGATCTACCATATTTCATCTATCCATTCATCAGTTGATAGATGTTTATGTTTTTCTCACCTTTTTAGCTGTTACGAATAGTGCTGCTTTGAACATTCAGGTACAAGTTTTTATGTGGACATAATGTTCTCTTAGAACTACCAGGTTATATGATAGCACCATTTTTTTTAAGTTTTGAGGAACTGCCAGAATGTTTTCCAAAGTGGTTGTACCATTTTATATCCTATCAGCAATGTCCAAAGATTGCAGTATCTCCATATCTTCACCAACTCTTGTACTTGTCCACCTTTTTTTTATCATAGCCATCCTAGTGGGTTTGAAGAGTATCTTGTGATTTTGATTTGCATCTCTGAGCTGACTGATGAGGTCAAACATCTTTTCATGTGCTTATGGCCATTTCTATACCTTCTTTGAATATGTCAGCTCACATGTTTTGATTTTTAAAATTGGGTTGTCTTTTTATTATTGAATGTATGAGTTCTTTGTATATTCTAGATACTAGTCCCTTACCAGATATATAATTTGCAGGCATTTTCTTCTGTCCTTTGGGTTGTACTTTTGCTTTTTGATGCCATCAATATAAAAGGTGTTAATCTTTTTTTTGGTACTGGGAATTGAACTCAGGACCTTGCACTTGCAGGCAGGCACTTGTGCTGCTGAGCTACATCCCTGACAAAGATTTTAATTTTGATGCAGTTCAATTTATTAATTTCAGAAAAGTTGTCTTTGTTTGTGATCTAGAGATTTAACCCAGTTATTTATTTGAGTCAAGGTCTTGTTAGATTGCCCACACTAGCTTGAATTTATAATCTTCCTGTCTCAGCCTCCTACATAGCTAGAATTAACAGGTTTATGCCACTACACGTGGTCCAGAAAGCTTGTCCTTTGACTTGAGATAGGGTCTCACCAGGTTGGCCCTGAACTCACTTTGTAGTCCAGGCTGCCCTCAGACAGGCTCCTCCTGCCTCATCCTGCTGAGTGCTGAGGTTACAGGCATGCACCACCACACCTGTCTGGAAAAGTGTTTTCTAACTAAAGAAAAATACATTAGCTTATTTAAGCTTTTAATAGATTTAAAATCATCTCTCCACCACTAGCTAATAAGGAAAACTATCATTCGTTACTACTCATGTGACCTGGAAAAGCAAATACTGATAATGGAAAAACAGAACACATGGGTGTGGGGTACTTATGCTTTCATGTGTACTCTTGAGAAACAGAGTATCTACACTTTAAGAAAAAGGAATCATTTTCCACCAACAGCACTGTGGGGCTCCAGGATTTTTATGTTTTTCAAACCACGAGCTTAGGTTCTATGCCTTTCCCTTTTACATTTCTTCAGTACCTTTCCTCTCTATAGTTAATACTTAGGTGGTTCCTGTTTTAGTTACTTTTTCCTTATTGCTAAGACAAAATATTTGACACCCAAAGTTAAAGCGGAAAATGTTTATTTTGGCTCATAGTTTGTAGTGATTTCAGCCCTTCATCAGCTGGCTCCAGGCAGGGTGGCATGGCAGAAAGGCACCACGGAGGAGAAACAGTTCATGGAAGACAGAAGGCAGCAGAAGCACAAAGCAGCAAATGAGAAGCAGGGGGAGCAGCCCGCTTCCTGCCCTTTATATTGTATGCAGGCTGCCTGCCCTGAGGGCACACCCAGGGAGGGCCTTCCCATTAGCCACTCCCTGAACTGCGCCAAACCAATCAGTGGACTGCTTTCGTAATCACACGTCCTCAATCCCCGTCCTCAATCCCCGCTTACACACTACATCCAGGTTCCTCTGAAAAAGCCCCGCCCATGACCGTATGAGGCTTTGGGGGGACATCTATACACAATCTGTAATAGTTCATGTGGCAAAAGCGATTAGATCTTGGAGTTCAGTTGTGAAAACCTAGATAAGGTGTAGCCTTGTTCCTGAAATAACCACACCGTGGGCTAGTATAATGCTTTGTATCTTTCCCTCCGAATTGCCTAAAGTTGATCAGTTCTGTAAACCAGGCTTTCTGAGTTCTTAGCCCATTTCTTTTTCTGGCTTCAGATTTAGCCCCTCTGTTTCAGGTCATTGCCTTCCATTCTGTTAAGCCTATATCCCTGTTGTGCTTGTTTATCTAAAGTTCATTTAATAGGGTATTTAAAATCTTCCCTTCCAGGTCCATGTTCTCCTTGCCCAGAGAAATTGTGCCCCGGAACACTGCCCTCGAGCCTCTGTTAGCTGCATCTCTATCCGTCTCCTAGTTGGCCTCAAGCCACGCCTCTCTCTAGCTCCTGGCTTGAGGCTGCTCTAGATCATTGCGTGTCTAGTCCCTGTGCCCATTCCTGTCTCAGTTCATTCAAATCTCTCCTGAAATGAATTTATGTAATGCTCAGCTTTACAGCCATTTTCCATCAAAGCACTGAGTATCAAGGGGTAATCTGGGATGGGAATAGAAAAAAGAACTAGTAAAGAAAGCTTTTCATATAGAGCCAGACTGTGGAATTCCGGCCAAGAAGAATTGGATCTCTTTCATCATATCTGAAAAGAAGGGTTTATTTGATAATCTAATGTAATGATCTAAAATAGTTTCAAGATTCTTTAGGTTTATAGAATAAAACATAAACCCACAAAAGGAAATAGATGTTTACTCATATGTCACCCCCCCGCCCCGCTTCCATCTCCATCAATGAAACAAAACAAGTGTATTTTTAAAAATTAAAAACAAAAAACTAAGCGCACCTTTAACTTCCACCACATGTTGTGTCTTAGCTATGCACTTCTGCACTAATATTCTAGAACAACCCCGATCCGGAGGGCTGTGCCTCCTTTTAAGGCCTCGTTCCAATATTCAAAGCCCCCAAACGGTTGCTAGTTCTTACCCCACTATCTCTCCCCGTTGCCACCAACGATTTTCCTGCAATAACTTCTATTATGTGTCAACTGGCAGAAATGAAAAATCAAAGTCAGGGGTCAGGTTTGATGTTGACCTTATGAGGAAATTTGATTCGGTTCGCAACCAATTTGGTTTGTGACGAGAACCGTGGAAAGAACCGAGGTACCACTACTTAATCTTGTTCTCTGGGGTAATAAACCTTTCTGTAAATCCAAGTCTCCTGAAGAGGTGCTGATTCGTAGTTCCTCTCGAGATTTCATAAAAAGATGAAGGTTCTGAGAAAGCACAAGACGTGAGGCTCCATCTAGGGCACTGCGTAGAGGTAGTAACTTACTGCTCCTTCTTTCAGCCCAGGAACACAGCGCAGCGCCTGGCGTCCCTTCCTCCGCTGCGGAAGAGAGCACTTCCGGGACGCACCCCCGCGGCGCGCACACCTTGGCCACGCTCGCGGGAAGTGGGGAGCGCACGCTGCGCTCTCTCAGCCTCTCTGATGCGGTGACGTCTGCGGAGGCAGGCGGCTCTGCGGCGGCGCCCAGAGAAACTGAGGGCACAGCTCTGCGCAGCAACGTGACAGACGACGCGGGCGTGCTCTCGCGGTCAACGGCTGCCTTGCCTGCCCTTGGAGGTGGAGTGTCTTTCGCAGCAGCGACTTTTTCCACATTCCCTCAGCTCGTCTCTCGGTTTAGTCACAGTCCCAAGGGTGATTAAATTGGCTGGCAACCCAGAAAGTACCTCATGAGCTCTCTTTATGAAGAGAATTTTTGGGTTCTCCCACCTTAGGACGTCCCCTCCCCAAATCCCTGGGCATACTTGGCCGAGGAATGTGGGATGACGTCTGCTGGAGGCTTAAAATAAAGGAAAGCAGTCACTGTGTGGTTAAGGCCAATCTCCAGGGAAAGAAATATCTCATTATACAGAATGGAAAGTTGGGTGGGTTTTCCTTTTTCCATTTAAGCATAACAATTATTCTATTTGGGGTCTTGAAAGCTTTTCAAATAACAATTTGATTTTATCAAAGAAGGCTGTGGAAGGAATTTGGAACTATTCCTTATTTTTAGGCCCTGTTAGTACCTCTTCCACTGCTGCCGCCAGTACTCCTCACAGTAGGAAAATCTACGCAGAACACTAACTAGTCTAACCTTTCCATGTTGTGTTCATTTACAGTGCTCAACATTGGAAAACCATCTCTCCAAAGAAAGTTTTGCACTCACTTAAGTTCTTGGATAAGACATCTAAAGTCTGTCTTTTTGGAAATTTCTTGTTTATTTACTTGACCTAACTTTGGCTTTTTCCTTTATAGTCACTGGACTTAGTGGTCAAGCGAGTGGCACAGATACTGAACAAAGGACTTCCAGTGAACATGGAGACCACACCTATGTTTCATCTACTTTCACCAAAGGAGAACGGGCATTACTGTCCATTACAGATAATATTCCATCCCCAGACATTAGTGAAACCTCAACTTCTTCTGTTAAGATCTCAAACTCTTCATATTCAGACTGTTCTTCCTTTTCTCGTGTTCAGAGTAAAGGAAGTAACGGAAAATATGTGCAGCCTCCTACTGAGTCACTCGTTCGGCGAACATCCAGCGCTCCACCCGACGCATTCACCATTAAAACGCCAAATGTTTTTGTTCCTTTGGGTGCCGATACTGGATCTGTTGATGACTCTTCCTCAAGGTCCCCTTTGCCTCCACCCTCGGTGTCACAATCCCTCCAGTTCTCATCAAGTTTACCATTAGCCAGAACCTCCACACATCGGCTCAAGTCTACCTCTGAGGCATCCACAACTTTGTCTTCCTCACCATTACTGTTATCAGTATCTTCGATGGCATCTACTCCACTTTCAGTCTCACGAGCAACCTTACCACATTCTTCTACTCCAGTCCTATCCAGGACAAGGGAGACACCTGTGACATCAGTTCAGACTTTGACAGTGGCACCGACCATAGTAATGAGCCACAGTAGTCTAACGGCAGACCCTAACAACCAGAGCGTGCCACACCAAGACAGAACAGTTACAGGAGCAAAGTCACCAGGCCTGGCGTCTCCGCCCACAGAGTCCACCAGCGCTGTCACAAAGAGCTCTCCTTTAGAGGTCCCTTTGCCCTCAGCCTTAACAGAATCCTCCACCGAGCCAGCCCCTACAGCCATGAGCTCCAGCTTGACCTACATGTCTCCAACACTGACAACCACCAATCTTAAGACCTCTCACCCTCCTATAATCAGTCCCAGCACCCTGTCAAGCACAAAACCTGTGATCACTGGCCCTGGAGCTGTACTCACTACATCTGGAAAACAGCTCTTGCCAACCCATCCTGAAATTCTAGTGCCACAAATCTCAACAGAACAAGATATTACCACAGAAAGGAGCCAAGCCCATATAGATGCTACAACCCAATTGATCCCTTTGACCAGCGTATCCACATCAACAGAAGAATTGAGCACAAGGCTTGGCGTTACAGAACAGTACAGCCTTGCTTCACCTTTCCTCAGAACATCACCTTACCCCAAAACCACAGATGTTTCTACCGCCAAAGCGTTGACTCCTACACCTACCACCCTCACTGCCCAGAGTAGCACACAGTCACCAATGTCATTGTTACCAGGTAAGATGCATTTCACAAGCAAATATTGACTGGTAGGCTATGTCCAGCACTGATTGCTGCAGGAGGCTTGGGATTCATGAGAATATGTGGAAATGGCCAGTGGAGGAAATTTCCCCAAGTTACTTGATTGTTTTTGAAAAAGAGGAGATGATACATGGGCCACACCTGACATAGTATATTCCTAAGTGGTAACTTTTAATGCCTTGTAATTGCAAGAGTTTGTCAAGCAGGACTCTTAACTCATCTGAGTTCAGAGCCAGGCAGACATGTGGGATTAAACTGTGGAGAAACTGAAGTAAAAAAACTTTAGGTAGCCAAGCATGGTGCCACATGCTTGTAATATCGGGTAGGAAGCTGAAGCAGGAGGATTTTAAGTTCAAGGCCAACCTGTGCAATTTAGCAAGACCATGTCTTAGAAAAGCATTAAGCGGCCTGTCTGAAATAAGGAGTGAGTTAGTTGCCTGCTCCCAGAACTGGGCCCGGAGCTTGAGTCCATCCGCTGGCTCCTAAGTCACCAGTAGCAGAGAGTTTTTGATCCAGGGAAGCCCAAGCTACTGAAGGGGTTAAGATTAGGTTGCTAGCTGATAAAGGTAAGTCAGGGAACATGTAAATAAAAAGGTGATAAACTAGCCTTTCCTACAATGTGTGTATCACCAGCTGTCTTTACATTGCACATAAGGTTATCTTTAGCCTGTTGATGGCTGGTGGTGCTAGGGAACCAAAGCCATCCAAATGATTCTTTGTTATGTAAGGAAATGTAGAAGAAAATAGGATAATGTATCATTTGATGTCAATGCACTTTTGGGTTTTCAAACCCGGGAAAAGTGCTGTTGGGGAAGGGGAGATAAGACTGACATCTGCAGGAAGAAGGAAAGAAGAGAAATGCTTTGTAGTGACTAGAGCAGAGAGTAGTAGCCTGACTGGTAGTTGAAACTAGTCAGTTATGTCAATCTAGTAGTGTAGCATAAAATACCTAATAACTATTAAGAGAGCTCTGTGGTGCTCCCTTAGTGCCAGTGGAGGGATCTGAACACCTCCAGGAAATGAAAGTTGGCTTTTCCTTTGGGGGAAGTTAGGGAGCCCTTTGTCAGGCCCATACGTTTATTTCCAAAGACAATATACATACCATTACTAAATGAGTTAATTCCTTTAGAGCAAATGATAGCCATTATAATTACAGTCATTAAGTATTAGGAGCATATTTTCTGGTTATTATGGTGTTTGATTACCAGGTGCTGAGCTTACATAGGTGATTTTAGATATATATAAAGTAGCAATGAAGAATGAGAATACCATTTGGGAGTGTGGCTCATTCATTTTCAAGGTTGTTCTCTTGGAGTGAGACTCTTGACTTCTGTCCTGTTTTTCTCACTCTTTTACTGATTTCTTCTGGCAGATGATGCAGTTGTGTGGTGAGTTGCATCTCCTCTAAATATGTGTCAGAAATTTTTATGAAGCAGGCATTACATGACTAGAGTGTGCTATTGCAATTACACAGAGTAAAACAGGTTTGTGGTCATTGCCCTTGGGGGATGTGAGTAAGTGACTCGGCTTTGTGTCACAGGGCTTCTGTGAACTCAGGTAGGGCCTATTTTATAATATGTAAAGAGGGAGGTCATTGTAGTGCTTATAATTTTCTGAATGATGCATGATGTGTAGAGGAAGTTACAGTTGGAGAGTTTTTGGAAGGAAGTTATTATGATTTTGATAAAGGACAGGGCATGCATATGTAAGTGTGCACACACAGACACAGACACACACACACACACACACACACACACAGAGTGAATCTTGCGGCAGGAAGAAGTGCTGAGGGGGAACCCCCCCCATGTGTTTTAAATTTGCATTGATTCAAGTAAAATTTTCTAAGTATCATAAAGGCAATATAATCATTAATGCTGAGCAGAGTGACCTGTAAACACCATTTGACTTGAACCAGTTCTTGCATGTAGGCATTCAACTGTCTAGCCACTCTATATGGATACAAACTGGCATTGGTAGACAGTCCCACTGTCCTATCATCTGCACCTCTTGGGACCCCATTCTGTTTTACTAGTGTGGCCTTTCAAGGGAAATAAACAAACAAGAATCAAATATTAACTGAAAGAATTAAATATTTACATAGAGCTGCCTTTACATTGCCTTTGTGATTGTGTTATTTCTGGTATGTGTTTTTAGTCAACAGCTGTGCCGTGAACCCATGTCTTCACGATGGCCAATGTATTGTGGACCTCACCAGCCGCAGCTACCGATGTGTATGCCCCCCTTCGTGGCAAGGAGACAACTGTAGTGTGGGTAAGAATGAAAGTAATAGCCAGTGGTCTAAGGTATCATGTCAGTTACTCAAAACGTAGAAGAATGAGTTTTTAAATTAATACCATGCTTGCTTGAGACTTAACATGCTTGTGCATTACCTGCAGGATAATGTGAGGTACCATAACGTAGTGTGGATAAACTTCCTGATCTGGTTCCATTGCTCAGATTCCCTATGCTTCTGCCACACTGGACCACCTACAGCTCCTTGAAGACCCCTTCACATTCTCTCCTTGGCATTTACTGTGCTGGTGCCTAGAACTAGCCTACCCAAGTCTGTTTCTCAAAGCCCTTTCAGTGTTAGTTGAGACGTTATTTGAAACGTCCTTAATTCTCTCCTCCACCAAGATCTGCTGTTGTCTCTATACATCCCAAACACACCTTATGTTTGTAGTCGTTTATACTCCAACCTCTGTCCTGAAGAGTGGTTGATCTCTGCCTCATCTTTTGGGCCTCACTGTAGCTAGTGCCATTTGATTCTTAGTGAGTACTTACTGTACTCGTTTATGATTTTGCTGTCTACCAAAATCATATGGTCTTGTTTTTTTCCTCCTTTGCAGATGTGAACGAATGCCTCTTAAATCGCTGCCCACGGCAGGCCATATGTAACAATACTCAGGGATCTTTTATCTGTAGATGCCCTGTTGGGTACCATTTGGAAAAAGGAATATGCAATTTAGGTAAGAGATTTGGTCTATCTTAGAATTTTTTCTGAATCACACTATATTTTATAAAATAACATTTACTGTTTTTCTTTCAAGTCAAAGTGTTTGTTCAAGGTACAATCTTAAGAAATTAAGAAGGAAGTAGACGACATTGCCTAGTACTTTAACATTCAGAAATATATTTCTGATTTGTTAATGTGCATTATATTTTACACAGCTGAAATCATATGAAATTTCTATCAAATTTGTATGTTAAACATTTTCCAATTTCTAAAAATATTATACAAATATCTTAATGACTGTATACTGTGTTATCACTTGTGTGTATCATCTGTGTATTGTTCGTGCTTAACCATTCTCCCCTTTAGCTAGGGGAAAAAATCAAAAGGGTATTCTGACTACATAGCTTAAAAAAGTATTGTAGAGGAAAAAAAGAGAATGAAATTCTCGTTGTCCTACCACATTCACACATTCTTTTCATTTTAAAAATGGTCTTCATGATCTTACTTACAGGCAGATACATTTTGACAAAGCTGCTCCTATAATTGTACCGCACTGTTTGTTACAGTTTATTTCCTGATCTGATAGATTCATGAAGCTGTTTGCTTTTAAACACAATCTCCATTGTATAGGTTAAAAAAGCAGACAAACAAACCAAATGAAAACTAAGACCCTCACAAGCTCTGAGTGGCCAGGTTTATGTAAACAGTTGATGAGAGGCCTAGTTTCCAACCCATAGTTCTTTCCATTACACAATGGATTAATTGTAAGATCCTTCGTGTATACAAGGTATGGCCCTTGGTGGGATGCTCAGTTTAATACCAAACTTTCTAAAGAAATTAGAAGGAAAAATACAGAGTTTCTAAGTGGAAGGAGGAAATTGGCATGTAAAATGACAGATACTAGAATTCATCTTAAATTGCCCAGTGGGATACTTAACACACAAAAGTGCTCAGTGAATATTTTGGAGAGACCAGATGTATGTGTCCTTTGAAAGTTACCTGCATGAATTCCTATTACCTTCAGAGATAAAGGAACTTTTTAAGAAGGTTGGTACCCTACTAAAATAACAGGAAAAGTTTAAAAATTGTTCAGAATATGAGAATCGGACACTCTTTTTTTAAAGAAAAAGAATCTAGACATATTGCTATCACTCAAAACTAAGAATCACTTTTATTCTTATAATTTATTTGCATTTGGGTAACCCATTCTGTTTAGCCATACTTTATATGACCATAGCCAAGAATTTTTAGTTTAAGAAAGAAAGTGGAAATAATTGTTTTGAAGTACACTTACCTGGTGCTCAGAGTCCTAGTTTCTAGCTTCAGGGTCACCACCTGTAGTACATAGCCCCTGAGCCTCAGTTTCCTCATCTTTAAGATCAGATTACAATCTACTTTGTTTCCCAGTCAAGATTATTGTGACAATCAAATAAAAACTGTATTGGACCAAGCTTTGAAAATAGCACAGAGCTATCCAGACGGGAAGTTTCATTTAACATTAGTTTCAAATTCTTGGACCAAATTTAAAACTGTGAAAACAAACTATTCTGATACAAAGTAATAATTACGGATATTTCCAAAAATTATTTAGCTAATATAGCAGTTAAATGCTGTTTAATTAACATAGCAGTTAATCAACAGTTAAATTTGAAGTAGAAGTTCATCTTAAAGCTGGATGATGTAACTGCAGGCACGAAGGTATAAATAAATGTCTAGAAAAATCCCTGCCTAGAAAGAGAGTGAGGTTTGGGAGACCGGTGATGCAGCATCATACTCATGCTGAAAACAGAGACTACATTGACTTTCAAGATTCAGAGCGCTTCTTTGTGCGCATTGTGTATACCCGTGTCTACGATGTATGTTTCCCTAGGGAGAGTCTGGGTTTGAGCCTAGACGTGTGAGAGGTGAAGGTGAAGCAGAGGGTTGACTGTTCCGGAAGCCTGTGTGCAGAGCCCCGCAGGTAGCACAGATGAGGAGAGCTGTTCTATTGTGTTAACAGTCATCTTTCCCTTTTCAAGTCATTTAGCCTTATTGTTCATAAACATCAGAGGAACATGCAAATTAGCACATGCTGAAATGCTTTCATTTGGCCAAGAATGTTTTCAAAGAGCTCCCTGCTGCTCAGAAAGAGTCCTAAGCAGCTGGCTTCACTGAACTGTAGAACAAGCAAAAAGATGTTAAGTAAGGATTAAGGGCTTTAGACAGTTAAATATAAGATGTTAAATGTTTTCCCTGGCTCATTTTTGCCCCTTTTTCTTAGTTCTGCATGCAAGCTTTCCATGAAAGAGCAGCTTCATGGGCCTCTGTGTTTTGGGCTATTTTTTTCTGTCCAGAGGGAAAGATAAGAATTTAATATAATGGAAGATAAGAGCCAGATATAAAGCAGGCTGTCAGTTTTTGGTTGTCTGCCCATTTCTAAGTCCCATCCCCCTCAGGCCGAATCAGCACAAATTGGTGTTAACTAGAATTTTATTTTATGAGTGAAATGGGCCTTAAAAATGGGGCTGTTTTCTTTAATTTCTGAACCCAGCAGTGTCTTGAATATGGGTTGTTTTCATTAGGTGCCTCATAATCATAGAATGTGGCAGACCCCAGAGTATAGACTCACTGTAAATGCTTGGCTCATTTCTCTGTAGCCTACTGGTTGTTCTCAGAGCATCACACACTTCCGGGGCAGAGGATACAGTAGGGAGGGAACTTTGAAAATGGGCACACAGGAGTTTGAGTGCTGAGTTTGACCCTTGTGGGCTGGATGATCTTTCTCAAGAAGTTACCTAACTTCTGGAAACTGTTTCTTATCAATGATAAAGCAGGCATTTCCTCTGAGAAAGGGTAAGGGGGTTGGATGAGGGTGCCTCTAATGAGAAAAGGAAACCAAAGCACCCCTTTGAAGTCAAATAAAGACCTCAGAGAGCAACAGTTTTCATTAGTCTAAAGTCTGATGAGGCCCGATGAGTAATTTTAGTGTCAGGCCCCACATCTCCACCCTTTCCTCCAGAATTATGTTGTTTAGACCTGCCCATTGTTCTTCTCACAACCTTACTGAGCATCTGTTTTGTAGGAGGCCTTCAGAGGGATGCCCAGAAGGC
Source organism: Dinomys branickii (assembly GCA_004027595.1). Taxonomy (NCBI): domain Eukaryota; kingdom Metazoa; phylum Chordata; class Mammalia; order Rodentia; family Dinomyidae; genus Dinomys; species Dinomys branickii. The sequence continues at coordinate 98,331 of PVLD010002759.1, read as the reverse complement.
CTCTCTTCTCAGCAGTACTTGCACACACAAAAAAGGCTTCTAGGAGTCTCCCACGCAAAGGGTTACTCAGTCTTACTCTTCAGGTTGATTGCTCACTGTGCTAGACAGGAACCTAGGAGAGGCAGGGGCAGTCTCCACAGTCTCCACCCTCAAGGAAAAAGAAATGCAGAGGTCATCCTGAATAGGAGGGTAAAGCTGGCTGCGCAGAATTTCACAAACACAGCAGCCCTGCATGGGTCTTTCTGTTGCATGATTTAACGGGTAACATTTTCATTTTCAGTTAGAACCTTCGTGACAGAGTTTAAATTGAAGAAACAGTTTCTTAATACTACCCTGGAAAAATATTCAGATGTACATAAAGTTGAAAATGAAATCACCAAAATGGTAAGTTTCCTTAAAAGCCTCTTATAAAAAAAAAAAGCCTCTTGTAATAGTCCTTTGTTTTCTAGGACAGATTTTATTCAGAGTTGTGGACTGTGTATGGTTCACCCCTCTCTCCTGGGCTCTTCGTTTCTTTTACGTCTGAGAGGGAAACTTAATGGTAAAATACAAAGCCTCTTGGCAATAGAAGAGAGGTGTTGAGAGTTAGAAGTATTTTCTCAGAAGTGTCTTCACCTTTATACTGTACTGCCACTGTTTCTTTTCCATGCGCAAACTCTTAATCACAGACATAAAGGCTGCATTTAGCAGTGAAGGCTGTTGGTGAAGCGGGAGGACCCAGTGCTGTGGGACAACTTTCCTTTTAAGATGGTACAGCAGTTTAGGGCCTGTGCAGGGTGCAAGCCTTCACATTACTCAGAGTCTGGTGTCTTATCTGACTTGGATTTTTTGTTCAGTATCCCTGATATAGGGATGATAGTCAACTACCAAATAACCCAAATAATATAACTCCCCTGCTGCTGAGTTTGTGTTCTCTAAAACTGAAGGATGAATCCTAAGAACAACAGAAGTTAAAAGCAGAAAATGTTTACTGGGAGAAAGAAAGTTTTCATCTAAGAGAGACAGAAGGTGTCCTGGGGTTGTGGAGGACCCCATTTCTCAAGGGAGTTTTATAGAGCAAACCCATGAGGTGAGATGGGTCTAAGGTGTGGAAAACTATAATCAACTGAGAAGATTATAAGTACAGTTGCTTAGGTAACATTGATGCAGTGGGAAATCACAAGGTGGGTATGAAGTAAGAGAAAACCATGGTAAACCTATGAGATTACGAGTATAATCACCTAAATAATATTGATTAAGTGGGGGTCAAATAGGGAAGCAAGTCATATATCAAATGTAGAGGAAAAAAACCAGGACTTTTCCTGAAAGGGAGGTTTTGGTCCCTTACACAAGGCAATGGACGCCTATTTGGAATGTAGCTTATAGTCACTCTATCTTTTGTCATGAGGTCTGACCTTTAACAAATGTGCCCTACGCACTGTTGTAATGTATCTGTACTGACCCTTTTCCAGGGCCTAGCACTGCTTGACTGCCTATAATATTTCTAACTAACTTAGCTGTGTGTAATGCCACTGTGTAATTCATTGGTGATGCGAGGAACCTGCCCATAAGAGACAATAAAGAATTAAGCAGCCAGTGGGAAAACCACTCACATGGCCTTTCCCAAGATGCCATTCTGTTTAACAGTCCTTAGAGAAAAAGTTATTAAGGTAAGCGTTTGATAACATCCCACACTTACTTCCACCTTCTGAAGAGTCAGATTGCTCTGAGGCACTGGCTTTGGATACAGGTGAGTCTTCATGAGGCATGAGTGGAGTGGTCCATAGATGGTATCTCTGGTCCCTGTTTGGAGGGCAGGAAGGAAGTAGGCACATACTTTATGGCATAGAGGGATTTTCTGCTCTCTCTGAGGGCACAAGGCAAACACAGGGAGTAGATCTTAATTTTCTCTCAACAAAAGGGCTCTTGACTGACAATGTAATTTCCCACAGAGAGCCTTTTTGAAGAACACCTATCTTTGAGTTAGGTCAACTCATTGTAGATTATGAGGGCTCTGTGTCAGGCCCATGAGACCTGGGGAAGGTGAAAGAATCTGTCTTTTCAGTGTGCTTATTCACTATGCAGAATTCAAATAAACAGTTGCCTCTGAGTTTTCTGAAAGCCTAGGTCTTAGAAGAGATCTGCTCCTTTGAAGATGTTTTCTGTCCAAGGGTGCTGTTCTGAACATCATTTCCTGCCAAGATTTCCCTGCTGATTTACTATTTGCCTCTCTCCCTTTGTACTCAGGGGACGACAGAAAGGCATTTAAGAGGGACCAAAAAAGGACACTTGTGTGGGAAGCTGCCTGCTGATAACTTGGTGGCTGGAAAACGTCTGTTTTATCTTGAAAATAGGTTCTTGGTCAAAGGCTTTTGTCTAACGTGCAATTAATGATCAACTTGTTCTTCCTTGCAGTTAAATATGTGTTTTTCAACATTACCTGGTTATATCCGATCCACAGCTCATGTATCTAGGTAAGAAAGAGAATTGTATTTGTCTACGAACCAGTCTCTGGAAAAGGGAGGTTATTCTAACATGGACAATAGCAAGAAAACTGGGCTGTATTTCAACGGGGCCACTATGTGGCCCAGGGCCAAGGTCACTGGACCTTCATGTGCTCTTACTCCCTTTCTGGAGAGTAGTGATGACACTTATTTTTTAGAAACCCTGGTGCCCACGTGTCATTATTAGGTCAAGTAAACTTTCACAACCTTTGTCCCTAGGGAGTCCAGTGCATTTGTGACCTCCCTGCAAACCTCCTTTTCCCTGGCCTCCAGTGTGACACTGTTTGACCTGAACGATGGGATTCAGAAATTTGTCAACTCCTGCAGGTCCTCTGCTGAGGTCTGCCAACTCTTGGGATCCCAGGCACGGGTTTTTAGAGGTAAGAGATGGAAAGGTCCTTGAGGAGGACCCTGCCTACACATTCAGACCCAGACCCAGAGGGCTAAATGGTGTTCTGGGCTCAAACCCAGAAAAACTCACTGGAGAAGCCCGCCTTTGGACACGATGTGGAGCAAGAGGACTTTGTATGCATGCGCCTTTGGGTGGGTATGCAGGTGCACATAAACACACATACATGCACACACATACACACCCACAGAGTCCTGCATGCACATAGCCTTGAGGGCACTTGGTCCCTGACGTGCAGCCTCTTCTGTTTCTCTTGTGTGGTGTAGGGGTGAGAGGGAGAGGGATATAGGATCTAATGTAACAAAGAGAAGCTAACTACTCTTGTTCCCAGGAGAGATAGACTCATACACAGAAGTGTATCTGCTTGGCAGTGACCCTAAAAGCTTCATCATGTTAACTATTAAGTAAAAAATGCATATGCAGTATTACCTAAATTTTTTGCTTGTTTACAAATTATAAACACACATAACAACACTAAAAGAATACATAGCCAGGCATGGTGGTGCACACCTGTAATCCCAGCATTCGGTAGGCTGAGGCAGAAGGATCGTGAGTTCGAGCCCAGCCTGGGCTACAAAGTGAGCTCAAGGCCACTGAACTGCAAAGCAAGACCCTGTCTCAAAAAAAAGAATACTCAGCAGAATACTTCCAGTGGTACTAATAACAATGATGATTTTTCTTTTCTTGTTCTTGCTTTGCCTGTTTTGTCAAAAGCTTCTGTAGTGTATCGAGAGTAAGGTACATGAAGAAAGGAATTCAAGACAAGTTTAGAATATGGATTTGGGTCTTGGAGGGGAAGTTTCACCACTGGGATGGGAAAGCAGAATCAAAGTGTTTCTTTGCAGAGGGGGCTGGTCCCACTTGGCACATCATAAGCGATCAAATTGGGTTCTGGTTAGTTCATCTTACCACAGGACAAGTTCTGGCAAAGGCTGCAGAATGTAGTATAAACCTCCCCATCTGGTATCCAGATGCTGGACAGAAGGTGAAAGATCAGATTTTTTGTTCTGTGTACTGGTTGATCTAGGACCCTCCCAGTGGGTTAGGTTTTTGTAATTGCTGGTCCAGTGTATTTTCTTCTGTGGCCTTGCATATTGTGGAACTGGAGAGCTGGGTAGTTAACCTTTCCACCTTGGAAAAAGTGCCGGAGGTTGGCCAACTTAAGGGGTAATTTTTTTTTCTTTTGTTTTTTTGAGACAGGGTTTCGCTATGCAGCTTAGGCTAGCCTTCAGCCCACTTTGTAGCCCAGGCTGGGCTGGAACTTGCAATGATCCTCCTGCCTCAGCCTCCCAAGTGCTGGGATTACAGGCATGTGCCACCATAGGGCTAATTATTAGTTTGAAAATATGGATTAAACTCTCTAGTAACTCTAGAAAATAACTCTTGTGGCTTTCAATTGGGCTGTTGCATAAAATGTTTATGCCCCGTTATACTGTCCTGAAAACTGAGGCTCTTTGGTTTGACTTTTTTGTTTCTTTTGCCAAGGATTCAGGGGTACCAGTTTTTCCTCCCCAGTGAGGCAGGACCCCTTTAATTCACCCCACATTTATGGAGTACATTTTATATGGTCAGCATTTGTCCCCAGTAAATGTGTTTGTGCCTTGCAAATCAGGTGGCGAGGGACTTGAATTTATAAGCGCCTGCTCATAGCAGCCCTGCTGCTCGCTACTGTTCTTCAAGCTGATTGGCTGTGGCTTGCAGCGTGGCTGCTGCCACCCTTGCTTCCTTCCTGAGGCCCTCATCCTCTGCTTCTCCTTTCAGAGCCTTTGAGAACAGAAATAGCCGTGCGTGTTGGCTAAAAATGGGCTCACTTGCCTGTTTTTCTCTCCAGGTTTCGCAAGCACACCCCAGCTTAGTCTCTTGATAACTTTTCTGACTTCTAAGGAGATGGCTTGACTAGCAGGAGCTGTCAGGCCCTGACGTCTGGGTGTTTCCGGCATGTGGAGAGTACTTGGCTATTCTGGACACTTCCATTGGAAAGGAGGGGTTTTTTCCCTTCTATTCACAAACCATCCACTTCCCTGCCTTACAAAGAACTGCAGTTCTCATGGTCTCCAGAGGTTTACAGACCTTGGAAATCCCCCATGGAATGTCTCAGCCTTAGATTTACTTGAGTGCTCGTTGTCTGTTTGGGCGGATGTTATGCCCAGGAAAGACCATGGGAACTGTGAATGTAGAAAAATCACACCATCAGGCTTAAAATGAAAATGAGATTATATGAAGTGTGATAAAAAAATGGTGAAGGTTTAATTTTTTTAAACAAATGTGTTACAGTAAAAGATGTATTGTCATGAGTCCTCCTCAGAACGCACTTCCTTGCTTCCAACACACTTACCCTATCATTCTTGACACTGTTTGAAGCAGTTCTGGAAGTCCTTTTGTGTGAGTGTCTTTAGTTGCGCTTCCATGGCCGCCTCCATGTCCTGAGTCCACTGAAAATGTTCACCCTTCACGGTCATTTTGACTTTGGTGAAGAGCCAGAAGTCAGCCTGTGCCAGACCCAGTGAGGATGGCGGATGAAGAAGCGTTGCACAAGCCGCCTTTCCGTTAGGTGGCACTTGGCAGCAGCATTTGCTATATGTTTATCCCACTTTACAGACACTCACCAAAGGACTTCCGGGGCCACTTTAGACAGGGGTAAGGATGATAGGATGAGTGTTATTTGAGGAGAAGAGAGAGCATTTTGAAGGAGATTAATGGCGATATGTCTTTTACTGTAATTTTTAAAACATTTAAACTCACTGCATATTTCAATCACATCTCGTATGTGATTTTATTTGACAGAATTATGATACAACATTCTTTGAGAATTTTGAGGAAGACACCTCCTTACTGCAGAGGCAGAGCTTGCTTTGCCTGCTTTTGCAGAAATCTGTTTCTGTGCAGGGATCAGTTGCTGCAGCACAGCAAAGAGTGTTTGCCAGCAGCCTAGATCAGTGGGTAGGATGGAAAGAAAACATGACTTTGGCTTCCAGAAAATATCTAATCAGATACAGCAATCCAGTCTGGCCACTGGGCCGGGCTAGGGATGCCCCAATAACTTTTTGTCCTGGGAGTATTTCTTTTTCTGTTAAGGGTAGTGGACTGGCAAAGCTTTCAAAGTGCTAAGAGGAGGGTAGTGGAGGTTCAGTACCTTCCTGGTGCCAACTTTGCAGTGTTCACTTGGTGAGATTTCCCATTAAAAAAATTTCCCCTTTAAATACAGACTTTTTACAATAAACAAAGGAAATTCAGTCACACACAAATGGGGTTCTGATTTAGCATGCACGCTTCCACTGATAAAGGCAGGAAATTCAGGGGTGAGAACTGAAGTGATGTCCTTAACTTACCTCGCAGTGCCCAGGCTACTCACTGACCTGAGTTCTCAAAGCTCCCTACAGGAGTGGCTGCCGGGATCCTATGTGGGCTGATGAACCCTAATGCCAGCCCCGCTTGCTGGACCTGCCTGGGCAAGGAGCAGGTTGGCAGTGTTAACAGCAGCTACCTCATTTCTGAACAGGTTGAGGTTCCCTTAGAGTAGAAGAGGGCAGACCATGCCTAGAAAATTGGCAGCCGCCACTCAGCTCTCAGCAGTATACATTTCCCTTCCCATGTCAGCCTTCCTCCCATGCTGAACTTGCTCTTGCCTTCCAACAACAGTGCATGCTTATCTTGCCTTGCCCCGTATGTGGGTGTTCACCATCCAGTTGGTTTCATAGTTCTGCTCTTCTGTCTGGGTACTCCCATTTACTGCCTGGACCCTTTTTAGTAGGTCTGCCTCAGATAGTAAAATGTACCCTCATTGTATCTGCTGTAAATAACTTCCTAGAGGAGCATGTGCCCAACAATGAATGCTTTACAATAATGAAGTGATTCTTTGTCATTTAAGAAATGAATAAAGCTCTAAAGTGAACATAGAAGCAGCCTGCCAGATTGGCTTCTACCTTGCTCACCTCTGCTTCTCTTGGCAGTGGTGCCGTGACCAATGAATGGGTACATCTTCAGCACTTGCAGCCCTACCTGTGGACATACTAGGGACCAAAGGCCCAGAGAGGAATAAGACACCATCACTGTAGTGGGAAAGGCAACCAGATAAACACAGCTACACTCCAACATGGGCAGTAGATAGCCACTGTACTTCTTCTGTTGGGCAGCATAAAGCTGTCAAGGCAGCGAGACACCTGGCAGGAGGGTGCTGCATCTCGCAGGCCGGCGGTGGTGAACCTGTGTCACACGTGCTGCAGTGGGCATACAGGGCCCTCCCTGTCGTTCACGAGCTAAATCTCTCCAGCATCACCCCAGCAGCTGCTCATTGGCTAACTGCACTCATGGAGACAGCACTGATGCTTTGTGATAAATAAGTGGGTTTAGGGTTGCAGTTTTTGTCTTCTCTAAAAGGTTTCCCATCACTGCCCAAGGCCATACACACAGACCTGAGACGTGCTTCCACTTGAGACAGATCCGCCTAGTGAGAATTGTCTGTGATCTAAGTCTCGACTACCTAAGAACATGGTCACGTTTTCTGGGTTTGGCCCAGTCCTCCTGCTGTGCTCTAGCACTGAAGGTGTAGAACACCCACCTTGAGGCCACATTTGCAGTGGACGCCGCACCTCCTCCACTGTGTTTTCTCTGTGACTACATTTTCAGTGAGGAGTGCTTGTGAACATCTAGTGCTAGGGGCCAGGGCTGACACAGAGAAGAAGTGGCAGAAGGCAGTGTAGAGTGGCCTTGGAAAATTTTTGTAGAACCTCTTAAAATATACCAAATCCATGCATCTTAAGTTTCGAAGTGGAAGAGGTTTTGTTTCGTTTCACTGTCCTGTTTCTCCGTTTCAGCGGGCAGCTTGTGCAAGAGGAAGAGTCCGCAGTGTGACAAAGAGACCTCCATCTGCACCGACCTAGACGGAGTCGCGCTGTGCCAGTGCAAATCGGGCTACTTTCAGTTCAACAAGATGGATCACTCCTGCCGAGGTAGCCACCGTTTCGCTTGCTGCTCTGGGCTGTCCTAGAACAGGAAAATACTTTTCTCTGTGTAGTCCTCTCCCTCTCTGCCCTGAGTATAACTCTTCTACGTTGGGGGTGACTGGTTCTTGTTATTTTGTTCCCAGCAGGATTAAATACATTATCTCCTTAGAATAATAGCATTATCTCTGACTGGTACATGGTGGTCTCTCCAGTTCCACTCAAAAGAAAAAAGAAAAGGGGAAAGGAAAAGAGAATGGGATACCTGTGGGAGCAATGTTTGTTTTGTTTTGCTTTTCACTTAGAGAAAGTTAGAAAAATCGTTGTTATAATTACCACAGCTTTATCTATTGCCTGTTAACCTTTTAAAGTGGAAATTCAAGCATGGAGCTCGGCCTGTGCCTTTGAGGGGTAGCTGTGGCTCAGAAGACCTGAGGCAGAGCCATACTGTTCTTCACTGGGTTTCATCTTTGGGCGAGTCAGTTCATTTCCCTAAGCCTCAGTTTCCTCTTCTGTGAAAGGAGTATGGTGGTACTTCCTTGTTATTTCTAGTAATTAATAAAAGGAAGTATATGGACAAGTTCTTTGTAGGCCATCAGCACTTGCTCTTGTATTTTACCCAGTCTGGTATTGAATTAATGAGTTGTAGTTTTAAAGCTTTCATGGAGTTTTTGAGAGTTGAAATCTAATTCTGCTCACCGTTTAGGTGAGGTTTCAATTACTCAGTTTGAGATAAAGACTGCTCAGTGAGTGTAGTCTGAGAATACTGCTTTAAAATAAAATTAATTAAGGATCAGAGCACGGTATACTCTGACATAAAGTATTGGCTGCAATTCATCAACAGCAGAAAAGCTGGCACTATAAATATAGGCTAGTTTTGTTTTTTTATGTGGCCTGAAGTGCTCTCTTCCATTGGAATGCAGTTGACAATAGATTTGCTGCCCAGTCAACACCTTGCTGGTGACACATGTACTGGGATTTGAGTAAAAATCACTTATCGGGGCAAGGTGACATGTTACTTTTTTCTGTCAGGACTTCCCACCAAAGGACTTGCTCTATCCAGAGAATGTAAAAATACATTCTGGGGCAGCACTCTCATCCTGATCTTCAGACCGTCTGACCTTTTAGGTTGAAAAACAAAGTTCTTTCAAAGTGAGCAAGATCATTCTCCAGGCAGGGCATGTGATGGGTTTTAAAGAAGACCAGCTCTCTGAGCTTGGCATCAATACTGCTGTACGACTGCCACACAGCTTTTCTCAGTGTCGTGCCAGTCTGCTGCTCTGCTTTGAAGACATGGTCCTTCCTAGTTCCCTCTTGCCTGGTCTAATGCAAGTGTTCCTTGACCTTCGTAGAAATGAGGAGTTAACAGAAAGTTCAAATCATCCTACTACAGGGATACTTGCATGCCCATGTTTATAATAGCACAATTTATAATAGCTACATGTTGGAAACAGCATATGTCCATCAGAATTGAATAGACAAGGAAAATGTATTTACACACAATTACTACTCTGCCGTAAAGAAAGATGAACTTGAGGCATTTGTAGGCTCTGCTGTAAAGAACTTGAGGCATTCATAAGAAAATGGGTGCAACTTGGGAACATAATGCTGGATTAAATAAGTCAGACACTCAAGCTCAAATATTGCATAGCTTCTCTTATATGAGAAATTTGTATATACACATGCACACACAAAAATAAAGGTCAAGATAAAGACAGATAAATAGGACATAAGAAGTTCAAATACTTCCCCAAATTGCAAATCCCATTGTTTTAAAAATATTTCAATATATATGCTAATCAGTTTCATTTATAATGCTAGTTTGCTTAGATCATTGAAAAGAAAGATTGCTTTTATCTGTTTCTTTTTGGTAAGAACCTTTTTGGTTTATACCTTGTACTATGATAACTACTTTGAAGGTTATTATACACAGTATAATAACTATTGCTATTCTCTTATTATTTGATTATGAAATTTTGTTTTTTCATAAAATAAAAAGAAGGAACAGGGAATCGAGCCTGGCTTCACATGGAAGGCGATGGCAGCAAAGGCACTGAGGCCTCTGTGTTGTCGGGTGCTGCGCAGATGCTGGGAGGGGACAGCATAGGGGTAAAAGTGTAGGCACGCTGGGAGGTGGCCTCTGTGAGTGGCGCTCCAAGGACAGCCCAGCCTGCCACCCTTGCTTCCAGCTGGCACGAGCTACTTCCCTCTGTTTCCAAGTCAGCAATTTCATAATTGTGCCAGAGGCTAGCATTAGCAAAGGCAGAGCTGTCAGAGATTTGCCAAGTGTAATGACATAGGTCCCAGCAGCCTTACATTTACCAAGGAATGACCCAAGAAGTGGTGTGAGAAAACCTTGGCTAGCTTGTGGGCTTGTTGCTCAGGCCCTGAAGCCCCTTGTCAGCAGCACCATAGCCATCAGGCCTCCCAGGAGTGTCCTGAAGCTTTGTGAGCTGCAGCTTTGTCAGCTGGGTTCTCGTGGCTTAGCAGTGACATCTTCTGGCCATTGGTGCTGGAGCACGGGCATGTGTTAATAGATAACCCTTCTGGATGCCTCGAATTTGGTCAGTCTCCTGTGGGAATGGAGGAATTATTTCTAAATCAATGCAATTCAAACTAGTTTTTGTACTGTTCTCAGTTGTACACAAATACACATGCTTCTTAGTGTCTCACATAAAAATCTTTACAGTGTTTTTACCAGACTTTGAAAGCTAGATAAAAAATTAAAAAACAGGTGCCCTTTCTTTAGGTTTCTTGGTTTCTTTCCATCAAGCAGGCATTACAATGAATTCTAACAATCTGTTTGCATCTCACTAGACTGCAAGTGCCTTGAGGGCCAGAACAACATCTAGAATAGGGCTTAACACATTGTAGGATTCAGTAAATGACTGTTGAATGAATACGTGGACAGTGAGACAGCAGATATGGTAGGAAGAGATTGGCATATCTTGACTTACTACCTGTGAAGGAACAAAATTTTTATTAAGACTCTGCCATTTACTTATTTTTTTAAATCCCTAAGGCTTTTAATTTGCTTGTCTTCCATAGCAGTGGGGGAAGCCCAGTTGGGGCATTTATGTAAGCTGCTGTTACATTCATTTCATCTTTAGCACTGTGCGGTCAGTGTCCGTCTGAGCTGTACGTGATGAGGAGCTGGCTCCTAATGAGCACTGGCGTGTCTCACTGCGAAGTGGTTTCCCGCAGGGCCCCAGCATAGCCCCAGGCACACAGTAGCATTCAATCTTTGATGAATGAGTGAATGAGCCCTTTTGAAATAGACAGCAGGAAGGTGTCTAAAAGACCACTTCTGCTACTAAAGAAAAATATCTCAGCCCATTGGCTCTCATGCAGGACAGCAGATGGACCTTACGCGTGGCTGGATGTCAGCCAAGAGTAGGGTTCCTGCACAGCAGATGAGTGTTAAGTAGGTAAATTTGATACAAAAATGTTTTCAGGAAGAAGAGTTCAGAGTGTGACAAACTAGGTTGCATGAGCCCACATCAGTGCCCAGGAAGGACGGAAGCCCAGCCTGCTGCTCCGGGCAGACCCACTGTCCTAGAGCCAGCAAAGAGCTCAGAGGCATCAGAGACTGGGACAGAGGGTCTTGTTACCCCTTTCCCAAATGGGACAATAATGTATTCTGTCTTTTCACATACAGGATCTAAAACACCTAATAAAAACTGATATAATGAAATAAGATTTTAAAATAGTAAAAAGTAAATCAGGTTTAAGGGGAAATTAATTTTTAAAAAGAGCTAAGTTCCATAAAATAAAGTGCCTTTGTCTAGGAGCATCTCCAATCTTCTGAAGTGCTGGGCTCTGAGAGAAATTTCTCTGGGCACCCTCACTAAGAGGTCACTGAGTGGTGTTGTGGCAGCGTGGTCTGTGACATCCTATAATATATGCCATAAGGATTTTCTGTAGCTACTTTGTACAAAATAATACCGTTCGGAACAAGAGAATGTAGCTTGGGAAAAGTGATTCTGTGGCACCCTAACAGTGCAGCCCAGGCTCATAGCTCTTTAATAATCTGCCATAAGATAAATTATAGATTGTGTAGTTACTTGTTTTTTTTATTTTGAGCCAGGGTTTGCTAACTCACTCAATTGGCAGGCTAGGCTCCAACCTACAGTTCTCCTGCCTCAGCTTCCCAGAATGCTGGGATTACAGACATGCGCCACCATGCTCAGCTCAAATTACAGATTATTTAGAATAGTGTTTTCCAAACTGTGTTCCACAAACCCTAGTGATGATAAGTGATTTAGGAAGTAAAATACATGCCAGAAACATTTAACCTCTCTCATTAAAAAAGGAAAAGGAAAAATATTAAACACATCTACACAGTTAATAAACAGTGTCACGCACAATTCTGGAGCAGAAGGATTTTCAGGGCCTTCACACTACCCTACCAGTCCTACCCCTCATGCATCCTACAAATATTCAGAGATCAGTGTGTCTGCTGCCTGCTCAGGGATGGCAGCCTTGGTGCCTTGTACCTTTTTTCATCTGTAATCTTTCGTGCACTGCTACCATACATTAATTGTGAGTCAAGTTTTTAATCATTCCTTGCATCAGAGAATTTGTCTGCAAAGCCATTTTCTTCATTATCTGCTTTCATCCAAGCATGCATTACAGTTTATGGTGCTCTGTTGTATTATTGCAGGGTTGAAAGTATTTCCGTGATCAAATAAATTCGGGAACTGATGATCCAGGGGAAGAAATGGGTCTCTTCAGTGAAGCAGCCTTCCAGGAGTGGCACCACCAGAGGGTTCAGAGTTGTTTGAGGGCAAGGTGTCAGTTAGGTCACATCTAGATACGTCTAGAATTCCTTTCAGATTATAAAATGAGGACTTTCTTATAAAAAGCTGGGTACTACCAGGACCGCATCTCAGAAAGTATCACCTACAACTTCCATCTCACGGAAATGGGCTTATAAGACCAATGTTAGGTTAAAAGTTTGTTGTACATCAGAGAAGGTGAAAGGTTTAAAGATTTGTCCTTGTACATATGAAAGGATGTTCCACAGGAAACTTTGTGTGTGTATGGTACTGGGAATTGAACTATATCCCAGCCCTTTTTTTTTAAATTTTTGAGACAAGGTCTCACCAAGTTGCCTGGGCTTTGTGTGTGTGTGGTACTGGGAATTGAACTACATTCCAGCCCTTTTTTTTAAAATTTTTGAAACAAGGTCTCACCAAGTTGCCTGGGCTGGGATTAAACTTTGTATCCTCCTCTGTCAGCCTCCCAGGATGCTGGAGTTATACATGAGTGCCACCATGCCCAGCTGAGAGATTTTTTTATCTGTGGAGAACTTTCAAAAAGAATTGCATTTGCTGATAATTACAACTGTGAGCATTTATGTAGTGATTGATGTATGTCAGCCCACGCCGAACCATTTGCATGCTTCATTTTATTTAATTCCCTCTAAAATATAAGGTAGCCTTGTTGTTGTTGTTATCATCTTTTTATAGGTGGGGAACTGAGTGCCACAAAGAGGTTAAGAAAAGTGTCTTAATGAGGTTGAGTTGGGCTGGCAACAATGTTTAGTTAGTTTATGTAGATAATTTAGTTACCTGCAGCATTCTGGTTCTAGAATATTCTTGTGGACAGTAGACTGAGTGGCATTTAATTAATGTAAGTTGACCCATGGGAGATGAACATTAATGGAGTTTGTTTTTCTTGTTTCAGCTTGTGAAGATGGATATAGACTTGAAAATGAAACTTGTATGAGGTAGGTCCGTGTTCATTTATTCTGGTGAAGATGTTACACATCTTATTGTAAAATGACTGTAAAACAGTCTGTTCTAAGGAAGAACTATCCTAAGTAAAGAAATTACTCAGGTAAATTGTCTTTGTCATTTCGTTTGAGATTTTAAACTAATTCTTTCTCTTTTTTCTCTCTTGACTTGCAGTTGCCCGTTCGGCCTTGGTGGCCTCAACTGTGGAAATCGTACGTATACACAAGTGGAAAGTTGTGCTTGGGCAAGGCCCTGGCTTGTTTCTGCTGTCTTCTTAGGGCCTGTGCTGAGTGGCATGGGGGGAACAGAAAGACTTGCCTGGCGCTGTCTAGGCCTCAAAGTCTTGGAAGGGAGGTGGACATTCCTAAATAGCCCTGACCATGGACTGTACTGAATGTCATAGGAGAATCAGTCAGGGTGGGAGGCAGGGAGGCCAAGGCCACTCCCAAAGGAGTATTTCTGAAGGGAAGGAATTGGAGGGGAGTTTGGCCTATCAGGCAGGGGAAACCACTTAAAGGCCTTGGGGCAGCAATGGGCCCCGAGTTGTTCTGGGACAGTTTATGACGAGGAGTGTCTGGAGAACAGAAAGAGAAAAAGGCACAAGGCAAAAGATTTGGTTGGCAAAGTACACAGGGACTGGACTGTTTGATCTCTGGGCTGAGGAGTTTAGGCTTGAATAGTAACTGTTGGGAGCTGGCAAAAGTCTTAGTGCAGAAAAGCCATCTGATTAACGAAAGCAACTCAGCTGCAGCGAAGAGGAGCCTGCGGGGCATGCAGAGGCCTCAGAATAGTGCCAACTTGGATTTGGAACTACAGGCAGATTTGGAAGCCACCTGCTTTAAACTGAAGTCTGTGCCCCTGAGGCCAGTGGTGGGGCACAAAGCTGTTGAGACTGCAGTGTATTTCATACTTAGTTCAGTTCTTTGAGAAAAGCAGTTGTGATTCATTTAAGCTCATTTTCACTGACAATTTCATACATACATTGAGACATTAGACATTATATTCAAAATTATGAAAGAAATTTTGGAGTAGAGGATATGGTAGGATGTAATAGAAATAATAATAGACTTTATTTTAGGGTAGCTTTGCCCTTCGCTCTGCAGATAAATGTGCTAATCATCTGTATTCTGTTTACTAGATTAAAAGTAGTATGGTTTTATTTAATGTGTGGAAAGACCCCAGTTCCTATTTTTCTAGTGCTATACCTCTCCTTTTACCTTCTCAATGTTATTTTCTGTTTCATAAAGCTTTTTTATTAGCAAACTCATTAGTGAAATTTGAGCATAAGTGAAGAATAAAACAGAACAAACTCAATGCTGGGTACAAAGCCGACAAACTCTCTTACCGTGCCCAGCATGGAGCCACTCTCAGGCCGGAGCCTGAGACTTGGAATTGCACATCCAGCTAGGATTTCTGCTGTCTTCGCTCATCTGGTTCATCTCGACTGCAAACTAGGAAGAAGTTCAGTAGAGAGGCTGAGAGAAGGACTAGGGAAGCCTTTCTAGAAACAAACGTATCTAGAGTCTGGGAATAGAGAGGCCCTTATAGAATTAATGTTCACTTAAAAAGCGAGTAATGAATAACTGGATACTCTTTAGTGGTCTCTAAAGGTGCTACGGTGACATAAAGCCGTATAATACAGATACTTGTTACGACAGGCTTCAGTCAGTCCTACATCAAATGGAACTCAGAATGCTCAGATTATTAGAGTGAGGAAATTATCATACTTTAGATTTTTTAAAAACTAGTCAAGATTCTTGAGTGTCTGCGTAAAAGGATAGTCTTCAATTTGGGAGGATTTGGCTTATGTAAAGCAGTCTTACAGCTGTACGTGTTCTTTTCCAAAATTACTTTCGGCTGAAGGTGTAGCTCAATGGTAGAGCGTGTACTTGGCGTGCACGAGGCCCTGGGTTTGACCCCCAGCGAGGTCACTCTTTTGTTGTTTGTTTTTTCAGACTTTTGCTGTCCATCAGCAGAAAAGGGGTTTTGTGTTTTGGCTGTTTTGGCTGTTTTATTTTGCTTTTGCCTTTTTGGAGATACTTATGGAAAACAAACATAGACAAACAATCTTTGAACAAGATCAAAGTAACTGGCGGTTTCTCAGAGAGTAAGGTGCCTAGCGCAGAGCAGACTTGGTGTGAGAGGTGTGGCTGCAGCTGCTCACAGCAGGGGACACTGAGGCAGTGACTGTGTTGGGGCCAGGGCCAAAACAAACACATATTTAGTAGGTTTAATAATGTAGGTTTAATCAAAGCAATTTCCACTGGGTTTTCAAATTACCCTTCCTTGCTGAGGAAGCTATGCGCTGTACTTTGTGGTATAAATACAGAACATAGTCTCTTTATTTCCTTAGCCTTGAAGGCAGCCAGGTAGAGAAAAAGAGAGATTAGCAGTTTGTCTAATTTCCCATTTCTTTGATTCCTTCCTGGAAACCACACGTACTGTAAACATCAGTCTTGAAGCTCCAACTGAGCCATAAAAGCAGCACAGACGGAAAAGAAAAAAGTATAAAATTTGAGATCAGAGATGAAGGAAACATACAAAATTATATATATATATATATATATATATATATATATATATAATATATATAATTATGGTAAGGGTTGGGGATATAGTTCAGTGGCACAAGTGCCTGCCCGGCAAGCCTAAGGTCCTGGGTTTGACTCCTGATGCCAAAATATATATTTATTTATTTTATATATACATATAAAATAAATTATGTCATGTTATTATGTATGGGACAGTTGAGGAAACTGTAACGATGTTCAGCGTCCCCCCCCCCAACGTAGACTTTGGATTAAGGGTGACAGCATGGAGAAACGGAGCAAGAAACTCTACAGTTATATAAAGTACAAGTGATAGCTAAGGAGCTGGGGGCCAAAGAACCCAGGGGTCCTACTGTCTCCACTCCTTCCTCCCTGTGCTTGTCCCATCCGATCTGAATGACAGTCTGAAAACTGAGTGACAGTCGTCACTCCACATCCACGCGAGCAAGCTCGCCAGGCATTCTCCCGGGGTCACAAGGTCGGCATATCAGAACTTATGAAGTGAGAAAAGGTTAGAGAATCTTGCTCTCTTTAGCAGTCAGTTCTCACCCCAGCCCTCTTTGTCATAACTAGTAGAAAGCATTCAGTAAGTCACTAGACTGAAGATGCATGCTGGTCACCACAACCCTTTCTTCCACCTGTTATGAAGCAACGTTGCTAAAAACCTGCTGCTCCAGCCTTGCAGTAGACTGAGCCCTTTCAGGGTAGGGAGCTCAGTTTCTCTCTCCTCTTTCTCCCTCCCAACACCCCTGGCATTTGATTACATCAGAAACCTGGGTCACCACATGGCCATAACCAAGCATGTCTCCTCAGGTGTATCTTTTTGGCAGTCAAGGCCCAGATGTAGGCCAGGAAAGTGGGTGTGGTCAGAGCCAAGAAGCCTTCATGACCAACTTCTTTCGCGGGGGGGGGGGGGGTGTGCATTGGGCATCAAACCCAGGGGTACTCTGCCCCTGAGCCACATCCCCATTTTAATCTTTTTATTTTGAGACAGGCTCTTGCTAAGTTGCCCAGGTAGGACTTGAACTTGTGATCCTCCTGCCTTAACCTACCTCATTGCTGGGATTATGAGTGTCCGCTTCACCTGGCTCTCTGACTAGCTTCTTCTTTGAGGATTCTATCAACCTGCCATAATGAAAATATGAAGCCATAGAGGTCGAAGGGACAAAATGCTCAGAAGCACTGAAAACATGTCTCATTCAGTCTACCTCTTCCAACTGTGTCAGGTAGGGTGTTAAACCTGCCATGTTACTTCCAAGGTTCGGCCTAACCAATTTTTTAACATACTCTTCCAAAAGGAGAAATTGTATCTCTCCAGTTCCCCACAGAAGAAAATGTTTTCAGTGTTATCCAACCCTAGTCTTTCTTATTTCCAGGCCCCTAACCTGGACTACAGTGAGGGGGTAGAAATCTCAGTTTAACCCAAGAAATGCATTCGAAGCCCCTTGTCAACCCACATTACCCTCTCAGCAGCCCCCAGTAAAATCAGTCTTTCCTGGCTGGCAAGCTGAGACGATCTACTTAGGTGCTGACTCTGTATCTGCCTATGACATGACAAAGTCCAGTGGGTGAGGAAGCAGGGCCAAGGGGAACCCATGTTACCTCACAAGCTAGCTGGTGCTGAGTAAGGACTTTCTCTGGGGCAGATTCTGGGAGTGGGGATGTGGTCACCAGTCACCAGGTTCTGGTCCTGCACTTGGCAGCTGCTCATTCTCTACCTTGGCTCTGGCCATGTTGTAGTCTTCTGAGTCAAAGTACTTTTGTCCTTTGTGGAGTCTCTTCTTGAGCAAGCCGGGCCTCCAGGATTTAGTACTAGGTTCCATATTGGGCCTTTCGCTTCACCTCCTCAGCTGTCAGGAATAATACCTTCTTCCTCCTGCGTGTCCTCGCTGGTCTCCTCCGGAGAGTTCCCTTCTTGCTTCTGGGGCCAGGCAGGACTGGGCCTGTGGGGTATAGAACATAGAAGCCCAGGAAGTCAAATGGAGATGGAAAGGACAGAGCAGGAACAACCTCAGCTCTTGTCACCATCACAGCCACGTTTTAAAACAAGCCAGTTTCTCAGCTGGGCTCCAAGCCTTTGCACTTCTGTGTTTGGGAGGGGTCTGTGCTTTTGAGAGGTGTCTCAGGATGCAGATGTGCATGTGTCCATTCTTGGTGTTCTAAGGGCATGGTGGAGGTCACTGCCGTCCTTACTGTGCCCCTGCCTCCACTGACTATTCTGTTAAGTTCTTATATCAAGAAAAGGTCAAGTCATCCCCATTGTGTTTGTGTTGTCCTAGAAATAGCCAGAATTTTGCTGTGGTCCCTGAGGCATTATTTTTTCTCTCCATTTGCCCAAGTTGCCATCACTACCTCCAGCAGAGGGCAGACACTTGTCAACTTTGTCGACTCCCAGTCACCTTCGGTAACTGGCAGTGACAGCTTATCATCAGAGTGCTGAGTATCATTTCTGGCTTTTGATATCTCTTTTACTTTTAGTGTTGCAAAGCAATTTAATGTGCCTGACGATAAATATTATTTATAGTACTCTAGGAAGAGGCATTTGCTGTGCTTGCTTCAACCACGCACAAACTCAAGACACTTGGCACCTGCCTTCTTTTCTGAAGTTAGGCTCAGTCCTGGGTGTGGGTTGAGGAGTTGGGAACATAGGACTTTCATCCCCGTCTATGATGATAGCACCTTGGTAGTCTGTGACTCATCACCTAATGTTTTGTGCCGCACACCAGAGCTTTAACCACCTGTCATTGTTACTTCAATTACCTGCCATGGAAGACAATATGTACCTCCCTGCCTGGGACTCTAGGTTTTTCATAGGCAAGGATTACATCTTCTCTATGCAGACAGCTTGGGGCACACAGTTCCTCCAAATCCAGCGGGAAAGGGAGACCAGCTTTTACCGACCCTGCACATGTCCTTGAGAGTCCCTCACTCCTGCATTCCCAGTGGTCGTCCAACTCCAGTCTGCATTCTGGGCTCAGGCATCACCTGTGTCCTGCCTTTCTGAAAGTTTCTTTCAACTTCCTAGTTATACATATATTTCATTCCTTGCTGTTCATTAGAGATTGTCCTTCACAAAGGCAGAGCAAGCCCTGCTTATGAGTCTAGTTCCTATGTACGTGGGAGCCTGAGTAGCCTGGTGAAAATAGAGCCACCTGCAGCCGACGGCTCAGGCCTACACCTGTCTTGACATTGCTTTGCTTTCTGGGAAAAAAATCCCATTGATACCTCAGGTACCAACAGCTTTGTTGTCTTATACTATTTGTCCAGAATTTTCTTTAGAGATTTGTTATCAGACATGTCTCTTGCCCCTCTATTCTCTTTTGAGTTTGTACATTTCCTCTGTTGCCCGGGTTTTAGGCAGTTTTATAAGATCTCCCCTGGCACTTTGTGTTGCTTCATCTTTTTCTCTTGTTAAAATAAGTGTTATTTTTGCACAGCATAAAACAATGCAGGCCCTTTAATTTTGCTTTTATAACCCTAATAATTAGAAAATAGGTGTACAGGAAAAAGAGAAGTAGAGTAAATGAGCTCACCACCTGTTCTCTGTCCCCACTCCTATGTGTGGCCCGTGGGACCAGCAGCATTATTATTGCCCAGGAGCACGCTGGAGATGTAGAGTTTTAGCCGCCTCACTGCAGACCTGCTGAATCACACTTTGAATTTTACCAGACCCAGGAATTTGGTTAACGCAAAATTGTGTATGGATTACAGTTTGAAGAGTCTGGTATTATCCAACTTTCTAAGTGTGTGTGTGTATGTGTGTGTGAGCGCGCACGTGCGCACGTGTATCTTTGTAAAGAAATTGGATCTCACTGAAAATACTGTTTTGTAATCTGTTTTTAAACCTAGTAAACTACAGAATGTTTTCATTTCCATCATTGTGTAAAATCACTTTTGATAGCTCTATAATGTTCTATGCTGTTTACCGAACCATTCCCCTCTAATTACATTTTAAGAACCCTTCTTATATACCCATCCTTGAAGCCATGTGTCTGTTTCATGTGTATTGTCACTTTATGATTACAGAACCCACATAATTTTCCCAGATTACTTGCTTGCAGCCACAGACATTTTTGTCTACCCTTCTTTTCTATTCCCCCCATGGCCTTTCAGAGGTCATCCTTGCCCTCCAAAGACTCTGGATCTCTTCAGTGGAGGCACCATCCCCCCCAGCCTCCCAACATGAGCAGTGAGGACATGGAGCCTGTTTTCCCCATTTATGGGCCCGTTCCAGAGAAACCAGAACATTCCACTTACAGCTATTGCACACTTGCCCACCCGACCCACAGTTGGGTGGCAGATGTATAAAATACCTTTTAATTATGTTTGGCCTGTCGCTGCATGAGGCTATAAAAAGATTCAGACCAACGGAAATGCTGTGTGTTGGCAGGAGTTACTTTGAACAAACATCCTGGAGAACAGCACTAAACTGTTTAGAAGGAAGGAGAGACCATTAATTATCCAAAATCCCTCTGGAAGTCTCACCCAGCTGAACGCAGTCATCTCACTCTGTTTCAGGGGACCTCCCTTCATGTCAGCACGGAGGGGAAGTGTGGCTCGAGAAGTGCAAGTGCTTCTGGGCCTGATCTTCCCGCTTGGGAGGAAGTGCTGAAGCTCTAGGGAAAGTGACAGAATCGCATGGAGCTTTATAGTGGGGCCAGTGGGTGTATCCACATGCCTGTAGATTTAAAATGGCAAATTTTCATAAAGTGTGAAGAAAAAAAGAGAGAGTAAACAGAGCAGGACAACACCGGTGTGGTGGTGCCGGCCTGTAACGCCAGCACCCTGGAGGCCGAGGCCGGAGGCTAACTCTGAGTTCAAGGCCAGCCTGCGCTACATGATGAGACCCTGTCTCAAAAACAAATAACAACAACAACAAAACCCAGAGATGGACAAGGGAAAGAGAGACTTTAAATGCAGCATTCGCCATACTTCACTAATGAGCTCAGTGAGGGAGAAAACAAAATGCAAAGAACAGAATGAAAGCAAAAGTAAAATATAGCTACCTAGAAGGGCTGTCATGTAGTTTTAAAAGAAAGCGTATTGGTTGGCTAAGACGCTTCTGGTATCAATAAGCCTGTGTAGTTTAAGCAACAAAGAGAGCTCAGTTTGTTGGCGGGATCTTGAGGTATATGATGGAACCCCAGCATCAGAAACGGTAGTAATCAGGAAATGTGTGAACTCCCGTAGCTGGAGTTCAGGGCCTTCTTTCCAGGGACATACCAGTGTGATTTCACCTTCATATCTGCTCTCTACCCTTGCCTTTGTGCCTGGCTACCTCCTTCCCAGACAACTTGATGGAAAGTAAGAGACACCAAATAGCTCTTGAATGTCACTTGGGTAACTGTTTTGAAAGAAAAGATTCCCTTTTTTCCAAGTTGGGATTCCTGGGAAGGAACTGGTTGATCCAGTTTGGACGTGTGTTTGTTTCCAGCTGATCAGCTGTGGCCAGGGGACACTATTACATGTACAAGCACAACCGCCCCTCCAGAGGATGTAAACAGTTCCCAGAAGCAGGTTGGCTGAGCAGCAGGTTCAGTAGATGGCATCCCAACAGAAACAAAGACAAACACCCTATAGGAAAGGCTCAGGCCCAGAGTAGGTTGGTTTGATGGAAAATACTAGCCATGATTAACACCGTCAAGCTGTGAAGACGAAGGGAAGGGGTCATTGCTTGAGAAACACTGAACTATCAACAAATGTCTAAGAGGAAGTAGGTCTGAGAATTCTAAGTTCTGCCTTCTGGATGATCTTTTCAGACCAGAAAGGACAGGACAGACAAGTTTAAAGTGACTATTGCTGCATCTGTCCCAGCTGACACATTCAGAGCACCCATGAAGCTAATGTAATGAACATTGTCCTTGGCATTGAGCCCCATGTACTTTTACATCATAACATACCCAAAGTCAAGGCTTAAGCTGAAAAGATCCGTGGATGGTATTGTCCATACACACACTGAAGCTTTCCAATGATGCAGCTGCCACAAAAGTTACTCTTTTAAAACATGTCTTTGTATATCCATACACAGTGCCTTCAGAGGAGAGCACTGTGTGTGCACGTGTGTGTGTAGATCTAAGTAAAATTTTGAAAATACAGAAAAGTATAATGAGTACAGTAAAGTTAGCCATACTGACCCAAAGAGCTAATGCCCAGGAGCATATTGATGAGTCCTCTCCCAGGTCTTTTGTGCTGAGAGGGCTCCTGGCTTTCCTCCCAGGAGTCTTCACCCCAGTGTGACTACGCCCTTGAGTGAATCTGAATGGTAGGTCCCTAACACCAGCATCCTCTGGATACTTGCTGGAAACCACTGAGTCCTTACCAGGCCTACTAAATCAAACCTCCCAGGGTGTGGACTCAGGAACTGGTGTTAGCAAGGCATTTGGGTGAATCATTTAGAAAGTCTGAAAAGCAGACTATATTAGTGCAACTACAGGTGTGATTTGTGATGTGAGCTGTTACTGGGTCTCACAAAAGAAGAAAAGGAAATTCATGACAGTTGGTACCTGTGGGGATGGATAAGAGCAACAAATGGGACTTCATTTTCTTTATGTAAAAAGATCCCCAAAAGCACAAACAAAAACTGATCCTTGACCACAGACAGTTTGGAATGCAGTAGTCTCTGCTGTGTATCTTCTTTAGACAAAAGTGCTTGTTGCAAAGAGGAACTTGTTAAAGCTGCAGCCACTTGCCAGGGTCATTTTTTAAAAAAGATATTTGCTTGTTTTGCTAGAAGGGAGGAGAGAAAAAGGGAGGTCAATTTTGACCTTTGTCTAGGAACAGGAGGTGCCGCTGAGGCTTTTTCTAAACAGAGAAATGGCACGATCAGACTTGTTTTTGGTGATGAGTGGGTAAGATTGGATGCAGGAAGTTGAGTTGGGAGGCAGCTGCCATTGTCCCGAAAAGAGATGACAGTAGCATGGCAGGGAGGATATGAAGTAGGTACGTTTTAAGTAGTTTGTCTTCTTTTCTTCATTTTTGTTGAAACTTCTGAATACATATGCCAGGAGGAGAGGGAGACAATGAATTTTTTCCATGGTTTGGTTTTGTTCCCACTATATGGCAGTACTAGTGGTTTTCGTACAGCTTCTGTGCTATTTATTGAAACAAAGCTTGGGAAAAGGTTGCAGAGCTTGTGTTTGCCCATGTTCTGCTCATAGTCTGCTCCCTGCCTGTCTCACTTTCAACCAGCACTTGGTGATTGGAAGCTTTGGGAGAAGGCGACTTGGCCACTGAGGGTAAAAACATGAGCTCTGTCCTTACCTTTGAACTATGCCCAGGTGCTGAGAGAGGGGCTGGGCTTATTTACTGTAAAGAATCCAGCTTCTCTCCAGTGTGTCAGTGCACCCTTTGTCCTAGATCTTCCAAGCTAGGGACATAATTTTAGTTGTGTTTCCACTACGACAAAGCATCAGTCTGAATATTTAATAGAATTTATTGAAAATGATTTTGCCAGAACGGGTATAAAATCTAATTTCTTAAAATCTTCTAGTATTGTTTATGAAACATGATAGGTGCTTGCTTACGCCATCACTTCTTTTTTGTAGTTAAATTCAACGTGTTATTATTGAGGAGCCTACTCAGTCTCTAGCATGGCTGAGCCACGATTCCTAGATCCTGAACTTAACTGACCAATAATGTTTCTTATAAAATTATGGAATCTGCTTTAGAGATGCCACCTTCTTATTTTATGAATAAGATCCAAAAATAACATCAAGCATTTTTATATCTGCTTTCTTCATTGAGTTAAAAAATTAAGCAACAGTTAATACCAAAGTGTGGGAAGTGACCGCGGAAAGATGTTGTGTTTTCTATTACTTTTTTTTTAAAGATCCAGTATCCTGAGGCATAATTTGCACAAGATTAAAAAAAAATCTTAAGTTAGAGGAAAAATGTAAGGATAAAATTTAGATTATATAACTGCTGGTAAAATGAAACAAATTGAGTTCTGAAAAATTCACTGGTCACTTTATTTTTCTCTTTTTACCATGGATTGGTAAAAACGTCCAGAGGGGCTGGAATGCAGGTAGAATTTAGGAGCCGCTGTCCTAGGAGTCACTATTGTAGAGGGAATGCTTCTCAATATAGAAAAAATGCATTGATAGCTATTGAGAATCCCTTGTCAAAGACCAAAGGGTGGTTGTGGCAGGTCCAGAGGGGACAGTGTCCTCCGCTGTGCATTCATTAGCTCCTACCAACCCTTGTTCTTGTTTGTTTGTGTAACCTCTTTAGCCTATCAGCTTATCACTGTGGTCATTGCGGCAGCAGGAGGTGGGCTTCTCCTTATCCTGGGCATTGCGCTGATTGTCACCTGTTGCAGGTAAGTGATGAGAGTTCAGACACTAATTCTGTATCTTTGCCTGTGCTATATAAGGGTCAGTTTCTACTCAACTGAAGAGTACTTAAACCAGGCATGGTGGCACACGCCTGTAATCCCAGCACTCTGGAAGCTGAGGCAGGAAGATTTGCCTCGAGTTCAAAGCTAGCCTGGGCTGCATAGTGAACTCAAAGCCAGCCTGAACTATATACTGAGATCCTGTCTCAAAAACACAAACAAAAAAAGAGTACTTAAGGTGAGGATGTTGAAAAAAATTAGAACATTCCCACACAGCTAGTGGAATATAAAATGGTGATGCCACTTTGCAAAAGTAAGATAGGTAAATATAGCCTTCTCCCAAAGCTTCCAGTCCTAAGTATGTACCCAAGATAAGTGAAAACGTACCATACTGTATCCACACAAAACTTGTACATGGGTGTTCATAGCACCACTATTAATAGCCAAAAGCTTAATGGAATCCCCATGTCTATCAACTTGTTGAATGGACAAACAGAAAATGTGATACAGCCACACAATAGAATATTATTCAGGGATAAAAAGGAGTGAAGTCCTGATACAGGGATGAACTTGGAAAATATGACACTAAGTGGAATAAACTGTCACAAAAGACCACTTAGTGTGATTCCATTTACCCAAGACACCTAAAATAGCCAAGTTTAAAAGCGACAGAAACTAGCTTAGTCACTGCCCGGGGCTGGGGTGCAATGGGAGAGGGGAAGGGCGGAGGTGCTCAGAAGAGACTGTGCGAGGTATGAGGCTTCCCCTTGGGACAGTGAAACTGTTCTAAAACTGATTGTGTTTCATGGGCGAAGAACTGTGAACATGATAAAAGAAAATAAATGAAATTAAATGGTATGCAAATTGTATAAAAAAATAGAGAAGAGGAAAGATGAAAGCATTTTCCTGAAATGTAGCAGCGGACAATTTAGAGCAGCAGTGTGGGAATACCAGTAAACTTGGCTGTGGCTTCCTGAAAGCCAGTGGGATTGATTCCTACTGGGACAGGGAAATTGATCCTCTTATGTGGCTAATTCTTCAGTGAAGGAAAATTATGACCTTTGATTCAGATAATGATTGGCCAGAACTATCTGAACATCACAGAGGCAGCCTACCAAAATGGCACACTCTCTTTTCTGTCATTGACACAAAGACACTCTAAGATATCTCCCATCACCATTCAGGCCACAGAGAACAATTTGCCATAACTGCCATTCAGGAATGTAGGCCTTATGGTACAGCATTTGCCTGTCATTTGCCAAATTGCTGTCAAAAATGAACCATACAAGTTCAGCTAAACTTCTGGATGTGAGACTAGAAACAGTTACCACAGAGGAGCAAGATGAGGGCTTGAGGGCTCTAAGCCTTGTCCTTGCAGTGTGTTCAGATCACGTGGAATAGCCTCTTGGGCAGGAGCCCATTTGTGACCGTTGGTTACTGAGAAGGGAAGGGAGTTATGAACAAGGAAATCATTGCTTTTGAGACCAGAGACCCCACCCACCACAGAAGTGTGGCAGGTCCCTTCTGTTCTGAACTTTTCCAGAGGGCCGACACCTAAGCCACATGCTGAAATTTGGTTTTATGACCCTGTGTCATTCTGCGCCTTCCCTAGAAAATTTACTTATAGGTAAGAAGGGAGATGGAAGAAACTTCAAATGATCTTACCCCAAGCAAATATAACTTACAGTTTCTGATACTGGGCTCAGCGGATAGATGAAGAACTCATAGATGGTGAAAACTCACGGTATAAAGTGAGAATGTGGATGGTTGATAAATGGGAACTTTTTTGTCAGCAAACCATCCTGTTTTATGATTTATGAGGTAGCTTCATGTAGCAGAAAGAACACTGGCTTGGAGGTGAGAGGCCTGTTACTACTCCAAGCTTTGCCGATAGCAAAAGGTGTCCCAGGGGACAACTTAGGTCTCTTCAAGGAGCCAGAATTGCCCTGACCCAGAGCTCCTGATTCACAAAAACTGGGGGGAACCTAGACTTTTCTCACGTAAAACCTTGTGCCAGTCTGGTCGGGAGCCACTGAGCTCTTTCCTGGCTCCTGCACTATGTACACTGGTGATTCGATTCTTGTTTCCAGGGCTACCCACAAGACACAGAGACCTCTGTTACCCAAGAGGAGTCTAACAGCTCCAC
The DNA here is from genome assembly GCA_004027595.1 of Dinomys branickii. Lineage (NCBI taxonomy): Eukaryota > Metazoa > Chordata > Mammalia > Rodentia > Dinomyidae > Dinomys > Dinomys branickii. The sequence continues at coordinate 71,734 of PVLD010002759.1, read as the reverse complement.
TGCGGCTGTCTCTGACCTCCCTGACCCTGTGGTGTTGGGAGACTTTTTTTGTGTGTCTTTTTGAGACAAGGTCTCACTGTGCAGTTCAGGCTGGCCTTGAGCTCACTTTGTAGCCCAGACTGGTCTCAAAGTTGTAATGATCCTCCTGCCTCAGCCTCCCAAGTGCTGTGATTACAGGCATGCACCACTATGCCCGGCTGAGCTCACTTTGTAGCTCAGGCTGGCCTTGAATTCGCAGTAATCCTCCTGCCTGTGCGTCACTACACCTCACAGAGAGACTATTTGTAGCTAATTGCATTTTTACTTTTTTCAGCTGATGTTAAAGATAACCGTAACAGCATTCCTCAGTGGGCAGCTAACAGAATACCGTGATGATAGCTCTCAATCCCCATATAACAATTGGTATTTTTACAGATATCATTTCTTCATAAAAATTATTCATGGCTCTTTTAATATCTTTTACTCCACAGAAAGAATAAAAATGACATAAGCAAACTCATCTTTAAAAGTGGAGATTTCCAAATGTCCCCGTATGCTGAGTACCCCAAGAACCCTCGCTCCCAAGAGTGGGGCCGAGAAGCTATTGAAATGCATGAGAACGGAAGCACCAAAAACCTCCTACAGATGACAGATGTGTACTACTCGGTGTGTATCCCGGGGCAGGGCAGTCTTGGAGAAGTAAACACTGTAGGTAGGGGTCCAGGAGGACTGTGGCACAGCCTCTTATTTGCATATCTTAACATTCCATTTCCTTATGACATATTTGCATAATATTTATCAGTCTTGATACTGAGATAGGAAAGGTTGTTTCCATGTTAGCACCTTACTCTTCTAGGGTGGTAGCAGTAGGCCACGTCAGCTTGCTTTTAAGTAACTACAGTGGAATCTGAGAGGTGGAGACAAAGTTTAGTGATATTTACCCCTTGATCCCTTCATTTTTACCTCTTGTCTGCCCTCCTTTGCTTTGTCTTGTGTGGTTAGGTGTTAAAGCCAGGGTGTGGGAACAAGTGTAAGGAGAGGCCCTCCCTCAGCAAGTCTTCAGGAGCTTGCTCTGTTCAGCTCTGGACTGTACCACTGGGGAAGGCAAGAGAATACCTTGAGCCTCTGCATCTCTGTCCACATGGAATTTAAGCCAGGTTTTATCCCTGTACACTGTGCCAATCATAAAACAAACACAGGCCAGGATATCTGAACCAAAAAATAAAATGATGTAGATAGCAGTGACCGTGAAACTCTGCCCCAGGGACTTGGGGCTCTAGGTAGCCCTGTGACAGAGACCGTGATCTCTGGTTGCTATGGGGAATTAACCAGGAGGATTAAACTTCATGTGGGAAGGGAAGGTTTGTTCACTCTAACAAATAAAGAGCTGTTTACTTTAGTGGGTTCTCTGAGATACTTGAACCTGGAAGACAAACAAGAAGAAATAAGAAAAATAAATGTAGGTTCACAGTTAGCTCTAGTTAACTGTTTCTGTTGCTATTTCTACATAGGGCTTTGCTTTTTTCTCTGTTGGAAAAGCCCTTTTCCTCCCTAACTGAAGCTGTAGCTATGCTGGTGCTTTCCCTAGCCTTGTATGCACCCCGCAGCCGGCTGGGGGGGACCCCTGCTCCAGACCTGTGGTGTGGTAGGACCATGTTTCACTGTACCTTTCCACGGCATTCGCTAGAGTTGCCTTAAACAGAACTAAGTGACAGACTTCAGTCAACCCCATCCGTTTTCAACTACGGCAGGCCGAGCAGTCTGAGGAAGCAGAGCCTGAGCTCGCAGCAGGAAACTCACCAGAGTGCTGGGCTGTTGCTCACAGCGTGCTCAGTGGTTGTCCCCGTGACTCCCACACTGGGCTCTCACCCAGGACTCACCTTTATCCAGTACCTTATTTCTGCCAGGAAAGCTTCTCACCCATGTGTTACTAGGAGAGGTCCTCCAAAGAGCCTTTGTCCCCGGGGAGCTCCTTTTGCAGACCAGGTAGGTAGGCCGTGACCTATGAAACTGGCCCAAGGATCACTGTTGCCTCCTGGCTTGTGGTCCTTGCTCCACCTGGGACAAAGTGGCCACTGGGCCTTGTGAAACTCATGCTGGTAGCATCTGCTACTCACCGTCTGCTGAATATCAGGAAGGTTTTAAAGCCAGCTATACTCCACAGAGAAAGCTACTTTTTAAAAAATTTAAGATAATAATCAGTTGAACCATATCATATCAGGATAAACCCAAGTGTTTCTTCCTACGTTGGTCTAAAATCATCGGGATGCCCTCAGTGAATATTTTCGAATTCCCTTTTAAAACGGGCAGGAGCCAGGGCCGGGGATACAGCTCAGTTGCACAGTGAGTTCAATTCCCTGTACCAAAAAATAAATAAAAATAAAATAAAACAGGGGCAGATGTATTCCAGGTTCTGTCAAGAGGTAGCCCAGGGAGGGTCCTAACTTCTAGGTCAGAACTTGTTCTGCCCTCTTATAACTGCTTCCATCCTAGTCTATTAACTTGTGAAATTTCTGTTTACACTTAACTTTCTTTTCTTCTTTTCTCTTTGGCAACCAGCCCACAAATGTAAGGAACCCTGAACTTGAACGAAACGGACTGTACCCAGCCTACACTGGATTGCCTGGCTCCCGGCATTCTTGCATTTTCCCTGGACAGTATAACCCATCTTTCATCAGCGATGAGAGCAGGAGAAGAGACTACTTCTGAGCGGGCGAGAGAGGCTGTCACTCTGAGCCGGGTTGTCGGTGGCTCGGAGGACTGTGTCAGCTCGAGCACTAGGCACTGGCCGCTCCCAGGCCCGGTCAGAGCCGCACTCACATGGCAAGAGAAAGACGAGCGTGAGGGCCGTGACCACAGCAGAAGGGGCCGGAGGATGTAGCCGCGCAGGCTGCTCGTTTGGCACCTCTGTTGTTACTGTGAATGTGGCCGTCAGTACCGAGCGGGTCTCTCTGAGTGACTGCGACGCGGCACTGGCACTAGGGGTGGCTGTCAGCCACAGCAGACCACTAGGTGTCCTTGCAAGGACCCGGGGTTCCCTTAGTTTGCACTTTAGTCAACTGGGCATGCAGGTTTCCTTTTGGATTTGTCTGAGAGCTGCCCCGAAAGACACAGAGACACCTCCACAGGCTGCAGTTGGTGGTTAACGTGTGGCCAGATGCTGGCTTTTGTTTTACTGCCTGGCACCTAGTGCTGAGCAACAGCTGGGGGTGGACATACCACTATGTTTTGAAGATGCTGCGATCGAGCATACAATATTCTATTGCTTCTAGGTTGCCTTATGCTGCAGTCTCCAAGCCAACTCCCAGAATGAGGAATTGACATTTTTGAGGCACAACACCCAACTCCCCTTTGTTTTTTAAGTCAAGGCGACACATTTATTTATAATGGTTTTTCCATGTACAGTTTAATCTCACTTTTCCGAGCAAATGGATCAGGGCAAAACAACTTACTTACATTTGGTATTAGAGGCACCCAGCTGCCCCAGAGTGAGCCGGACAGGCAGAATTGGCAGCTGGACTGACAGTGGTCAGACCCTTGTTATCTGGAAGGGCAGTGCTGGGGGCCTGGACTTTGACCACTGTCATGGAAGCCAGAGGCTGTGACTGGTAAAAAAGAGGAAAGCTGCGTCAGCCTGGGCCCAAGCGGGCATCTCAGCACTAGAGGAAAAGCCTGCTGTGGTCATGCACGTGAAGGAGGGTCAAGCAGTGGGTCAGATCGGCACATTAGATTTCTTACATCACCAGCACTGTGGGAAGCCACAGGGAACTCCTGAGGAAGGGCAGGAGCTAAGGTGAAACCATAGGTAAGTGTGCTCACTGGCCAGTCTTTGTATCCAGAATCTCATCCGCAAACTCGGAGTAAACTTCCAACCAAGTTATTTGTTCAACGAAGAAATAACTCATTTTCCCTTACCCAGTCCTTATACCTTTTTGCAGCTGCCCACCGCTTCCCAGGAACACAGCTGGACTTCAGGTCTGTGGCGGAGGAGTAAGGACTGGCCAGGCAGGGGTCCGAGCACTTGTGTGTGGAAAGGAAATGCTGACGCTATATGTACTGTCCCTGTGCTTTGGGTCCTGTGGGGGAGGCTTGTCCAGCGCTCCACATCGCCTACCTACTCCCTGTGTAAATATGTTCATTTATCTCCTTGTGGAACATCCTGGTGTGGGAGAAGTGAAGGGAAGGCAGAAGTAAAAGAACTGTCCCCACCCTGGAGCCGGGAGCTCAGTGGCGCACACTCTGGAGATGGCGCAGCTGCGGGGGACAGTTCTGCCCTAGGTATGGCGGTTTCTTCACAGCACTCTGTGATCTCTTCAGAACTTGCGGTCCTCACCCTAACAGTGTTAGATGGATTCCTGGGCCCCACAGCCTGCACATCTCACCATCGCCTGCTATGGCAGAGGCCCTAGTCAGGTGCAGAGCATTTCAGTAGTTAGACCGCACTCGTCCTCTAAGCACACAGGGCGTCCTGTTGCTGTCAGTGGATGGTAAGATCTCCAAGCACTGATTGCCATTTTGAAGAATTGGGTCTGACCTATCTCTGCATGGAACCAAGTGGCCCTTTGCACCTTGCTGCCTTGTGCCTACTTGGAGAGCTCTGAGCCCCACACTCGGCTCCCCCGAGCCAGCAGACTTGGTCCCTTGTGAGACGGCCTCCCTCCTGTCCTTCGCACTGCATCCCCTGGCTATGGGAAGAGCCACCCTAGCGGCTGCTCCCGGACCACACTTCTGCCTTTGGTGGACACCAAAGCTGGCAAATCATCTCCTGTGTCAGGGCCAGAAGCCTTAAACCCCACAATATGAACTGTCCTGTCTCAAAAGCTTGCTTCAAAAAACGCTAACGTCCAAGAAAGTGTCCCGTGAGTTCTAGAAATGTGTGCTTGTGGGTTTTGCCCAAATGGAGTGGATGAAGAATAATGTTCCTTTTTCATTGTGAAAAAAGAGGGTGCCAAGCAAAGTGGAATTCACTGTAGCTACACTTTCTAGGAAGGGGTCCCGTGGGGGAAGCATCCTGAGGTTCAAAGAAGACACAAGAGGGGCGTGACTCACCTGTTGCTTATACCTGTCTCGGGTGAGGAAGGGAGAGGCTGAGCTCTCCTGTTGGTGGCTGTATCTCCAGAGGGGCCTTCCTGGGCCAGAGGAAACAGCTGTACAGCGTCAGCAGCCCACAGACAGGCAAACAGGACATCCACCTGGCACATGGGAACACAGCTGTGGCCCAAGTGCTGTGTCAGCCTCCACGCCTGGAATGTGTGATTCGTGTGCACAGAAATGCTAGAGTCCTGCACTGGGACCCCACAGCTGGGCAGAGGTGACACTTAGCACCTCACAAGCTGCTTCTGTAGGAAATAGCCAGGCCAGGTGGAACTTGTGTGTCTGGAGAGCGCTGGGGCGTGAGACCTGGACAGGGAGGAGTCAGCTCCTGGCTTCCTGGTTTCCATCCTGGGCTTTCAGCTCCAGGTGACCTTATTTCCATCATCTTTTCCTGTTTACTCCATGATCCAGCCCAGGGTGCTAGGGTCTTCCTTTAGAAAGATGTTCCTACCACAGCCAGGTTCCTTGCAAGGCCCTGGCCTCATAACACCCGTGCTAGTTGGCCGTGCATGCTCGTTTCTCAGACGTAAAGACCTCTAAAGTGGATGAATAACTGGCCTGGTGAAGGCGGGATTCAAATCATGCTATGCAGGTCTCACCCTGTCATTCTTTCCGCTCGCTTTCCCTGCCTCACTTCCTGACAGGTACCTCTCCACACAGTACCCTTTAAATCTCACAGAGGGCAAGAGAGAATGGACTTACAACTTAAATTATTTTTTAAAGAATTTTAATATATTAAGCAGTAACCAAACTAATGACATGAAGTACACAACATACTAAATACCCTTTTGAAAATGCCCGAAGCTTGGTTTTTACACACATTTCCCGGATGCTTGTGATCACTTTGAGGAAATGGTGGCTGGCTCGTGCTGAGGAAGAAGCATGTTGTGTGTGGCTTGGGCTGGAGGGGAGGAAGTGCAGGGTGCTCATCTGGGTGGGTTTCAACAAACACAGCCAGAATTACACACCTGTGTGAGGGTTGCCTGCCTCATTCACATGGTGAGTCTGTGGTTCCCACACATGGGAGCTTATCTTTGCGGACCATCATCAAATCTCCGAGCAGCATCAGTGAAAGGTCTTGAATCCTGATCTCTCTTCTTTGAGGGGAAAGTTATTTTCAGAAGAAACTTGTTGAATGGGTGGTGCCATCAAGCTGGCTGTTAGTACTTGAGGTTAAAAAATAAAGGCAGCTTGAGTTATGGAAGAGGTAGCTCAAATGGGCCCGTGGGAGAGGGGTGCATCTTTGGGAGAGGTGCTGGGTACTACCCAAGGATGTGTTCTTGAAGGACGGCATCTATTCAGATGTGAAAGTTCCAGAGCAGGCACATTTGTGTGCCCTCTTGTGATACGGCTTTTGATGCCTCGAAGCCACCTTGCCTGCTGGTGGCGGGCCTAGGTAGCCTGGAACTGTGAACTTTGCCTGGAAAAAGTGCTGTAGTGTGGAATTGCCCTTGGCTTTGCCTCATACACCCAAAACTAGGGTTTTAAATCATGGTTCAAAATGTATTTGGATTTTGAAATTAGAGCACTTCTTCGGAAAAAGGAAGAGTACAGAGTTCAGTATTTTATATTTTATTTAAAACTGCCCTTATGATAGGAGATACTTTTCCTATCTGGAAGCTTTTGTGGCAGTAGTAATGGACAGGGGTTGTAAGGGTCTTACGTACATTTTAGAAACAGAAATACGGTTTTGTACAGTTTGCTTTTGGGCATTTTTTTGTCTTTTTCAAATCCCCAAAGAAGAAAACTGGTTCAAATAGCAGGCACATTAAAGTATTAAATTCAATTAATTTGTTAAAGTATCTCAGTAGCATTTTACTCCTCCAGATTATCTGATGTAAACTTTAGCTCACAGAAAAGCCCGTGAAACCAAAGGGGACCCTTTAGGTCTAAAAAGAGACAGATTCTAGACTAGGTCTGTCAGATGAACATTTTCAAAGAAGGTATTCCAAAGGGGTCCCTTGTTAGATTCTAGGGTTATAATTTTTAATGATGTGTTTAATGTACATTAGTGCAGACTTCTTCAGGAGGAAGGATGGGACAGGGTGGAGATGCGATGGAATCTGTGTGTCTGGGAATCTGATCAACACACTTACCTTTCTGTAGTACCTAAGCCTGTTCTAAAGAAAATGATTGTATCATCATGAGTTTTGCTATGAGTCTTGTTAATGTCTGCATCGCTGGATGTGTGGTTAAATGTAACATGTAGTTGGAATGTGAACTTTCTGAATTTTCACATTGTCCTGAATTTCTGTTTGTAAACCATAGCCCCTGATTGATTGTGTTAAATCCATTATGAGAATGTTATTTAAGGTTGTATTATAATTCTGGCCTCCACTAATTATTCAATACGGTAGCAGCAAAGTATTATTTGTAAGAATTTGGTTATTTTTATACTTATATTCACTCTAAATCTGGCGTTCTAGTCAGTAAAATGATGCAATAAAATTAATATCATTTTCATCATGTGTTTTTCTCTTAATGACAAGCAGACCAAACAGGAGTCCAGCAAGTTGTTTTTCAAGGGCCTCAATCCAAGAGTACAGTGAACTGCACGGCAAATGTGGAGAGTGAGTTATTGCTCTGTCCTCAGTGCCCAGAAGTGAAGAAGAGCACTGCTGATGGATGAGTGGGTGGGTAGATGGATGGATAGATGGATGGACAGACAGACAGACAGACCTAAATGACAAGACCCAATTCTAACATAACACCGGCTTTTGTTTTCTCTCTGTGAATTGGAGGGCATAAGTAACCAATTCAGATGCTGGTAGTGCCTTCCTGAATGTCTTCCACTACTACCCTGTGCTAGCTCCTGGTGTCTTGGAGAAGAGAAGAAAGTCCATGTCTGCTCAGCTGGAGAGCAGCTGTGGCACTTTAATAAAACAGTGAGCCACAGACCTTACACCTACGTTGCCCAAGCCTGGCTAGAGAAACGCTCATTAATCCATTGCTTCTTCAGATGGCTCACATGACAGGGAAGCCAGTAAGAGCAGCTTGAGGCACACAGGCGAGTTGGCAGATTAGATATGGGTGGTGGCCTATCAAATATTCCTAACTGGCAGCAGTGATCAGGAGCAGGCTCTTCAAAACAGCTCTTCCTCCTCCGCTTTCCCAGCCTTTGAGCTAACAGTCCCCAACTAAGAGGGAAACAAGAATCAGGGCTTGTTGGGGGCCACAAATTCACAATAGGTAGTTTTCCACACTTCCCTAAGGGATGCACGGAGGCTTGGGAGTTCTGTTATCACTCTTTTGACATTTCTCATTGTCCAATTTAGGGTGGGCCATCCTCTCCCACCTACTAAGACTACTAAGAATAAAGACATGCCCAAAAGGGCAAGATCCTTTTCAGCATAAGACCACTGCCACCTTCTTAGAGAATCCCTTCCTCAATAAATGCCAAGGTTCTGGCTGCCTCGTGGCCTTTCATCCCTCATGAACAACTGGTCATCTTGGATCCCTGCTGTATACCGCCATTTTTCTCTTGCTTTTTATTTCCACTGTGTGTGGTAACACCTCACAGAGACCGGAGGCTCCCAACAGGGCCCCCTGATAAGTACAGCCAGACATTATGAACATCCCAGCATTTCCACTTCAATAATTTCATGTTTTAAATTGTGTATATTTAAGGGGTACATGTTTTGATGTACATAATGAAATGATTACTATTGTCAAGCAAATTGACATGACTCATCTCACCTAGGTACTGTGTGTGTGCGTGCGTGTATGAAGTAGAAGCACCTGAAACCTCACTTAGTGAGTTTTCATATCTAATACAGTATTGTTAAGCACAGTGCTCAGGCTGTACCCTTAGCTCTCTAGGTGTATTTATCCTTCACCGCTGTTTGTTTCCTTTAACTTACTTTTCTCCATTGCCTTCCTCTCACACTGTTCTGTTTTTCATTTGTTCTCATCCTTGAAAGTTTCCCATGTTGGAGGATTGGTCTTCACTGTGGCTTTGTTGGGAGGTGGTGGGGCCTGGTGGAAGTTTCTTAGGTTGGTTGAGGTTTCACCCTCAAAAGGAATGGTGAGACCCCAGGTTCTCTGCCTCCCTCTTTTTCATGGAGTCTCTTGCCATATGGGAGTTCTCCCACCTTGTGACCCGCTGAGAAGTGACACCGCCCAGAGGACCCTCCACAGAGCTGAGCCAGTGCTGACGCTGCCTTTGAGCTCCAGAACTGTGAGCTACATAAACTCTGTAAGTGCCCTGCACCGGCATTTCCTGATAGCAGTTATATGTGCCCACGCCAGTAAGCACATACAGTGAGGTCACCAGTATTTGTCTTTCTGTGTCTGGTGTCTTGATTCCACTGAGCATCATGTCCCAAGTTCTATGTTGTTTCAAAGGGCAATGTCTCCTTTTCAAATAATAATATCCATTGTCTCCGTAGGTACCACCATTTCCTTATCCATTTCGCTGTCTTGGGTTATTTCCATGTTTTGGCTACAGTGGGTGATGCTGCATCCTTGTGCTTTTTTGAACCTAAAATTGGGAGGCCTTGCTGCTGTACTCAATATACTAACCGGAGTGCTTATCCTATTTGTGCTTCTGGCCCAGCTGAGCCTCTACCTCAGGATTTCATATGTGAGCAAATAAAAGGCCTCAAAGGTATTTTTAGACCCTTGGATTTAAAGATCTTCCATTTTCCAGTTGCTCGGGAAGTAAAAGAAGATCAAGCACATGAGACAGAGCTCATCTGGTTCAGAGTTCCCAGGTGCAGGGCATGGAGCGGCCACAGAAGCTTTCGGTTCTCAGAGTCGGATCACATCATGACGTCCCAAGTGGGAATATTGAGTCACAAAGATACAGGGTGGTGCCAGGAGCAAATATTGATGCTGACTTTTATTGACCTCATAAAAGCTCCCAGTGCTGTTGGTGGGGAGCAGACGCTCCCAGGAGTTTCCTGCTATTTTTCCCGAATTACAATATCAGGTCTTAAAGTCTGTCCCACTTCCCGAACCCTGGCCTCCCTGAATCAGGCAAGTGCGGGAATGATAATGATTATTGCCTCACAGAGCTGTGAGGATTATGAGAGAATTCATAAGAAAACACTTTGTAAACTGTAAGGAAACAGCACACACCATTTTCTTTAAGAGGGTCTGCTATCACCACAGGGCAGGTGAAGAAGGTCAGGTCATTCCAATATGAATTCACTAGGAACTGCCCCTGGAGACCTTAGGCCTATTGTCAATGTGCTCTTGCCATTTCCCTTTCACTTCTCTAACCTGTCCCCTGTCCTGGGGTTAGACTCACAACTGGGGACAGGAATCAGTACTGTCCTTTAACCATCTTATACTCAGGGCCTAGCATACATCTAAAAGGTGCTCCTTTAAAAGGCGGGTGAAGACATTGGTGGTTATACCTGGCATATATATGTGATTAAAGATCCTGGGAATCTAGCCCCTCTAGTAGCCAAAAGCCAAGAAAGTTAGGGACCGGTTTAATGGTGAATAAATGCATAGCCGTGACATGTAACTGAACTGGAACACTTAGCAAAAACTTCTCATATCAGTGTTCAAGCAGGCATTTGGGAAGAAAGTATTTTAAAGATATACTAGACAGCCAGGCATCGCGGTACATTCCTGGAATTCCAGGTATACAGGAAGCTGAGCCAGGAGGGTTGGAAGCTGGAGGCCAGCCTGGGCAACTTAGTGAGACCTTGTCTCAAAACTTAAATTTTAAAAGGGCTGGAAATGTAGCTCAGTGTTACAGCTCTTGTTCACCATGGCTGAGGCCTGGACCCTATTCTCAGTACTGAAAAAAAAATATTGACTAGCCCTCTACCTGCAGAACTGTGGAATGGCTGCAGTGGAATACCACCTACCAATGTAAAGGGTAGGAAACAACAGCAACAGCAACCATGTGAGTGTCTCAGAGTGCTGTGCTAAGTGGGAACAGCTAGACATAAAAGGCTACGTATTGTACAATTCCATTTACTTTACATTCTGGGAAAGACAAAACTATAGAGACAAAAAACAGATACATGGTTGCCTGTAGGTGGGGAAGGGGGTTTCTGTGAGTCATCAGATCTTTCTAGCTTCTTTCCAACACACAGTAAGGTACACTTCTCCAGTTCTCTGAAGTATGGCTTTAAGACTTGTTTGGGCCAAAGAAATGTGAATGGAAGTGAAATGTGTCATTTTGGGGAAGACTCTGTAAAAGTCAGTGGGTGAGACTCACTCCTCCAGCCTCAACAATTATGGACATGTTGGTATGAGACCCCCTCTAGCCTAGGGTCTTAAAGGCCTAAGACGAACACAGCCCCTTGCTGGCCTGGCCTCAGGAGTTGGCCATGAGGAAGAAGTTTCGATTGTGTGAAGGCACTACAAATTAGGGTATGCTTGTTATTGCGGTGGTACGTAACCCATCCTGACAGGTAACATCTTCTAAAAAGCAGCAGGAGTTGCTGCGGTTCATGTGAATTGCTTGAGTCCTAGTTCAGTGCCCTGGATTATTTGATTATAATTAACATACTTCCACTAAGTTGCTTTAGTTTTGTCTTCCAAGGATTCAAATCAAAAACAGGTTTTACATAGCAAATATTTGCAAAACCAGCTATGTGAAGCTTTGTGATATGGACGGGCTTTTAAATCAGAATGACCTAGGTTTGAAGCTCACCTGTTAGCTGTGGGACCTTGAGGAACTTCTTAACCAATCCAGTCAATGGTACTTTCTTGTATAACATAATAGAAATGCTAATGCTAATACAGAGGTATTTTGAGGGATTAAAGTGTGGGGTCCTAGAGCCTCAGTAAGGCTCCAGGCCTGGCATGAAGCAAATACTGAATAAGTGTGTTTTAGAGTCTATGGAAGACATGTTGAGCAACTATCCTGTGATAAATGGAAAAATTTATAACATTAATTTCTCTGCCCTTCCCTCCTGCTTACCTGACAGTTCTGCAAATTTCACTGTAAGGCAGAATTACTATGATACTGACATATCAGCAAGACAGGAGTCAGACGAGGAAATATTCCATAATCTGACAATCACACAGCACTCATCTAGATTTAGCCTCGCTGTGACTAGCTTAATCAAGGAACAAAGTCTATCTTTTCTATCTTTTGATATCCTTCACTCCCTGCACGGACTGTCTTGTCCCTCACTTATGATTGGTTGGCTCATATCTCTAATTCCAACACATTCCTTTCTAAAGGTCAGAGATGCCTGCAATTCCTGCATGCTGAGAGACTGAGCAAGGAGATCGCACACTCAAGCCCAGCCTGGGCAATTTAGTAATTTAGTGAGAACCCATTTCAAAAAAAAGAAAGAAAAAAAACACTGGGGATATAGCTCAGTGTGAAGTTGCTGGGTTCAGTCCCTGGTACCACACACACAAAGGCTGAGGACTCAGCTGTATCCTCCTAACCTGGGAAGATGAGGGCAGCTTTCACCTTAGTAGTGTCCCCGAATGTGAGGCCTTGTGGGCTTTCGGCTGGCATCACAAATCCTGCCTGGGAAGGGGTCCTGAGGCAGAAAGAAGTTATCACGGGGCTCAGGCCAAATGTGTGAAATAAATGGAGAGTTTTCAAAACAGCAAAATTTACTCAATCTCATTATTAGGAAATAATGTCCTTTCTACTTTTTTCACTAGAAAAATGTCCTTGCCAGGCACGGTGGCACACCCCAGTAATCCCAGCATTTGGGAGGCTGAGGCAGGAGGATTACTATGAGTTCGAGGCCAGTTTGGGCTACATAGGGAGACCCTGTCTTAGCAAATCAAAAAAAAAAAAGAAAACTAGGATAGTGCCTTTCAAGAACAGAATCAGGCTAGCCTTAGACTTCTTCACAGCAACAGGCAAAGCCGGGAGGCAATGAGGCAATCTCTGAGAGGTCACTCATTTAAATATGAGAGCAAGTTCTCAGGGCCCAGGGACCAAGGAATACTGCTCCCAAGAAAGTGGCCACTGGGAAAGAAATCAAAATTTGGAATTTGGGAGTGGGAAAAGGGGCAAAGGACAAATGTTGCATCTGTTTAGACACAAAACTATTATTAAAAAACAGAAGATGCCAGGCGTGGTGGCGTGTCCCTGTAATCCCAGCACTCAGGAGGCTGAGACAGGAGGATGGCCTCAAATTTGAGCCTAGCCTGGACTACATAGTGAGTTCAAGGCCGGCCTGCATTACATAGTGAGACCCTATCTCAAAAACAAAAAGTCTTAAGAATTGGAAATAGGGGCTGGGTACATGGCTTCAAGGGACAGCACATGCTTACCACATGCGAGGCTCTGGGGTCAACTCCCAACACCAATACAAAAAGAAAATCTGGAAATAAAATATCTACTACAAAACTGACAAAGTAAAAATTCTATAAGCAAAAGAAAAAAGCTGTAGGAAGGCTGAGAGGTGCCCACTGATTTTTTGCCTCTCTGTGCAACCTGGCGTAGCCCGGCAGAGTGCAGGCACGGACACACTCTAGAGCCCACCACTCCTTTTCAGATTTAAGTAGATGCTTAAGCCCGTACTCCTTTGAGAGCTGAAATACCTCCTGCAGAAATGAGTATCCTATCTGTCTGGTTTATTCATGGACATCAGGAAGCTCTCAGACACTCCAAGAGAGACCCAGAAGATCTGCTGAGGGGGGCAGTGGCTGGCTCATTTGTGGGACAGCAGGGAGGACCCTGCTCCCATCGGTGCTGGACAAAGACCCCGACTCTCTCTGTGAACCCCAGATAGGATGACACGCCTCAGCTCTACAGCTCCTGAAAGCCAGCACATGGACTCTGCATTGTGTCTGCTTTTGCTTTCTTTCTTCTAAATATAAGCCCTGGACTCTCAACAACATCCTAAGCTATGTAATAGGCTGAGAACCAACGCAATGAGAAGAACACAACCTTCTATGACTGTGTCCAGGAGCCCTTTGTGTATGGCACCAAGTTGGAGGCCAGTATCCCAGAGACTGAAGAGGCCAGCAGCCATCATCTATTCCAACTACCTAAAAAGGCTTAGGTTCCCTTTCATCTGAATAGATGTCCCAGAACAGTATTAGAGACAGCTGGGTTAGGTAGAAATGTCACAGGCAGTCAGACAGGGCTGGGCCCTTGAGCGAGTCAGTGCAGAAGATGAGAACGCAGCATAACTGTGGTTGGAGGCACATCCACTGAAAGCCAGACCTCAGTATAAAAATGGAATTACCCAGCCTCCCTGCCTCCCTGAAGGATAAACAATATACTAAAATTGGAATAACTTGGTCCAATAAAGTCTAGACAAACATCAGTCAGTCACCTGGGTAGGTGACCAGGACCTCCTCACACATCTTTTCCAAAAAACGTCCTGGTTCTTCCCATGTAAACTTACTACGTGACCTGCCTCCCCATTGGATCAACATTACCTAAGCAGCTGTGCTTGCATTCTTATGGGCTGACCATAGCTTTGTCCCATCTTGCTCTGCCTGGTGATTTTGCTCTATGAAACTTCCTCTAGAGAGTGCAGTCCACAGCAACCCACTTTCTGGGTTCCCTCCTGTCACTCTCAGGCAGGAGATATCTCTCAATAAAATTTCCTACTTTTAACCATGATTGTTCCTCAGAATTCATTCTTTGATTTTAGTGTATCAGACATCTAGCAGGTTGGGTATTATGATATTTCCCCTATATGCTTTGCAGGTCCTGCAGCAACAGGAAGTTCATGTGCTCTGGGGAGGCCCCACTCCTATGGTAGTGGCTTTGACTGGAAGTGTGTTCCTGCTACTTCCCACTCATTCCCCCTGCCCAAAGAGTCCTGGGTGGCGGGCTGGATTCAGGTTGGGGTTCGCAGGGACAGAGGTGAGCAAAGCTAGGCAGGAGAGAGGGAGGCAAGGTGCGATTCTGTATGAAGGCAGATGAGTCCCAGGTGTGGTGCGGGACACAGAGCCTTCAGCCCAGGGCATGGGGTGAGGCCTCACAGCTACAACCAACTTCCCAGGATCACTTGAAAACTGTAGAAAAAGAAAATCTTTTTGCTCACCTCTGTGCACCCCCTTTGGTGCTCACGAGGCCAGGTACAGGGCACGAGCTGGTGAGCGTGGGAGGCAGCAGCCCGCGCAGCCCACTCAGGCAGACTCCTGTGCACGGTGCCACTTTCCAGCTCTGTGACCCTGGGCACGTTATTTTTCAATCTCTTTGAGCCTCAGTTTCCTCCACTGTAATCATATAATCTGCCTCTTAAAGTTATCATGAGAATTAAATGAACCTATTAAACACAGCAATAGTTTGCTTGTGTAAGTTCTATGTAAGCATTTGCTAAATATAAAATATTTTGTAGCTCACATCATGAACAAATCAATTAAAATATGCCTTGGGTTTCACAAACTTTCATGTTTGTTTGTTTGTTTCGTTGGTTGGTTAGTTGTACTCTGTTTTGTTGTTGTTTTGGGTTTTTTTGAGACAGGATCTCACTGTGTAGTTCAGGTTGGCCTTGAACTTGCCTCTTGCCTCAGCCTCCTGAGTGGAGTGCACCCCATACCTGGCCTGTTCGGTTTTTCAGTCACATTCTTGACAATCTCCTAAATCACTGATGGCAAACCTTTTAGAGTTTTCAGTGATACAAACAGCCTACTGCAGCATACGTGCCATAGGTCTGCCACCACTGTCCTAAACTATGAAACAAATTGAGAACCATATTACAATGAAAACCATGCGTTCATCTTCTTCTCTTGCTCCCCAATACTATGATTCTGTCCAAAGAGCTGTTGGGTTAAACTTCACTAACAATGGAACTTTGAGGCCACTGGTGTCCCCCGAGGGTCTCTGTCCCCTTATTGATAGGTATCGCAGGACAGTAAATGTCCTCAGCCTACCTCTCTACAGTGGCATGTAGGTCAAATCTCACTGACATCAATGCTATTTTTATTATTTATAAATTTATCTTATCAGCTCGTTGGCCCTATCATTAAGACTATGGACTCTGCAAGAGCAGAGACTTCAGTTCTGCTGGTCTATTTTTTTATGAGCACCCTACCTCCTTCTGGGAACACATAGTAGATCTAGTACTTGACAAACATTTGAGAACTGGGCTTCTAGTTCAGCCCATCCCTCTTCTACAATGCCCTGTTCGCTCTTTAGTTTGTACATTTCCAGAAGATCAAGTTGGCCTCTCTGGTTAATTTTTTCCCGAATGTCCTTGTGAATAGGCCAATCAGTGGGGATTTCATGGGAACTATATTTATTAATAGATTATTGTTTCATGAACCTTAAAGCAAGGTTTACAGTCCATGCCTCTCTGGCCCTATAGACAATAACTTCCCGTAGCTCCTACTGATAGCAGGATGCCACAGCATGTTGGCAGTAAAATGGTAGTGAATCAGTTGACTCATGGGAGGTAGTGACTGGAAGGGAGCTCTGGGAATGAGGCTCTCTCTCAGTCCCCACTTCTATTTTACAGACCAGGAGGCTGAAGGTCAGAAAGGGGCAATATTCCCAGGGTTGTATAGCTGGTTCGTGGAAGGATTTCGGGAAGAGTCTGGGATCTAAACTTCTAATAATGCTCCAGGCTGTGAGTTCTCATCAAAAGTCCATGTCATAAAAGAATGTGAGCTACAAAAATGTAGGGAAGAGGGCAGGCCTGCAAGCCCAGCCGTGCTGACTGGGAAGGTGGAACTCCACAATGGGGGTGATGTCACTGGGATTCTGTGAGAAGGCCTTGTCAGGGCACATGGGCAGGGCATGGGGCAAGTACTGCCAAGCATCTCTGTGACAAACAAAAGTAGCCTGGTGTGGTGGGTACAGCATAGATTTGAAACTTGGGACCAACCCCATATCTGCCGCATTTCTCCTTGTTACTTCACTTCTCTATGAGCCAATGTTTTAGTCTATAGAAACATTCCCACAGAACTGGCTTCTCAGAGTTAAGTTAAAGGAAGCCCTGGATGTCTTAACATTTACCCAAGCATAAAAAAAAAAGAGAAGAAAAGAAGAGAAAAGCCCTTGGGAGATGGTGGTTTGTGGCACTCTGATGGAGACTGAGTCTGATGATTGCAGAGGTTGGAAGTGAGCACTTGAACGATTTCTGAGTGCTCACCTTGTTGAGGGAGGACTGTACCTGAGCTGTGAGTTGATGGTCCAGTAGGTTGGGAGTTGGCAGACCACATCCCATCGGTTAGATTTGGCAGCTGCCTGGTTTTTTGTAGAACTCACAAGCTGAAAGCAGTTATCATATTTTAAATAGCTGAAAAATTGAGTCATTTCATAAAATAGGAAAATTATGAAATTCAAAATTTAATGTCCATGAATTAAATTTTATTGAAACACAGCCACACCTATTTGCCTATTGTCTACAGTTCCTTTCATGCGATAGCAGAGTTGAGTAGTTCTGATGGAGATTATATGTAGTGTTCATATCATGTCACAGTGATGCCTGGCACGTTGTTTGAAATGATGCATTATTACTGGGCATGGTGGTGCATGTCTGTAATCCCAACACTTTGGAAGCTGAGGCAGGAGGATCATTGCGAGTTCAAGGCCAGCCTGGGCTGCAAAGTGACCTCAAGGCCAGCCTGAACTGTACAGCGAGACCCTGTCTCAAAAAGGCAAAAAGAAAAAGAAAGAAAGAAATGATGCATTGTCAATCAGCAATGTTTCAAATGCCATGGATATGGCCATACCATGACATTTTCCTTTCTTCTTTTAATTATTAATGTGTACCCATCATGTTAAAACAGGTTTCATATGTCATGCTCTTAAGTCATAGCATGGATTTTTTTTGGAGGTGTGAAATATTCAATCAGATGGCAAAGCACTGTGTGTACAGGGGGGATAAAATAATAGATTGTGTTAATATTATTACCCTAATTACATATCACAATCTTCCCAACTCACAGAAAAACAACCACCAAGGGAAAATATAGAAAATTT
The DNA here is from genome assembly GCA_004027595.1 of Dinomys branickii. Classification (NCBI taxonomy): domain Eukaryota; kingdom Metazoa; phylum Chordata; class Mammalia; order Rodentia; family Dinomyidae; genus Dinomys; species Dinomys branickii. The sequence goes on along the minus strand of PVLD010002759.1, from coordinate 53,835 downwards.
AAGACAGAATATCTCATCCAGCAGAATGTTTCCATAAAATTAGATAATGAACCTGAGGCTGTGACTGAAGCAAATTCCTGAGTGGCCCACTTATTAGCAAGGAAAGCCATTTAGGCATGAGCTGATCATATTGTTTTTATCACAGTAGCCAAAAAACTTGTCCCAAGGAAATACATTTGTGTAAGACTGTTCAGCATTTGCCTGACACTGTTTTGGAAAGACAGGTTGCTCAGAAAGCTGAGAACATTGGGAATAGTATCAGTAGTGAATTTTAAAACAAGCCAACTCATTTTGAGTAGCTTTCCTTGAATCTTGGTAAACTGACAGTTGTTATCAAAACTTTCCTGGAGGAGTCAATGACAAGTTTGGAATGACTAAAAGATTATCCTCTATGACTTTCCTCAGGAACAACTATAGGCAAGAATATTTTCAAAATGGAACCATCTGCCTTAAATGGTTGAATTTCATGGTATGTGAATTAAATCTCAGTAAAACTTTATTTGTTTATTCATTTACTTACTTACTTTTGGTTTTTTGAGACGAGATCTCTCTATGTAGTCTGGGCTGGACTTGAACTCACTGTATAACCTTGGCTGGTCTCAAACTTGGGGCAAACCTCCTGCCTCAGATTCTTGGGTGCTGGGATTACAGGGGTATGTCACCACCCTGGCTAAGTCTGATTTCTTTTCAAAGAAATAATATTTCAAAGAAGTTCAGAAAGCACTATTTCAATATAAACTGAAGTGGTATCCTCTCAGGTGTGTTACAATTAATGGCGCTAGTAATGTAGCAGCACAAAAAGATCTGTAGTTGAACCTATTTACAAAGCCTGTGAAAAATGTTAGCTACTTAAAGTTTATTTATATTTTCTGTATTATTCATGAGAAAGTTTTCTGTTTATTTGTCTGTTTTTGCAGTGTTGGGGATTAAACCCAAGGACTCAAGCGGGGTGGGCAAATGCTGTACCACTGGGCTACAACTCCAGCCTAATATGCAAATATTTCACAAAAACTATGTGTTATGGAGCCAATAATGGCAACAGTGAAATTTACTCACTCTTACTGGACATGATTGTCATTGGTTCCATGAATTTTTGCTTTGTTTGTGTTGTAGTAAGGGTTTGCAAGGGAACAGATTTAAAACAGGACGTATAACTTATAGGATTATTTTTATACTATTCACCCATAAAGTTGAATGCAAAAGATCTGTCCATGCGCTAGAGATCTAGAGAACCTGTCTAAGGACCTGGATCCCATGACAATGTTCTATACAAGTCCAGCTGAAGACCTAGAGCCCATGGCAATGTCCTCTGTGAGTCCAGTAGGAGGCCTAGAGCCCACTGCAATGTCTTATGCAAGTCTTTGTCAAGAATCTGCCCTTGGAAAGCCCGAAGGTCAGTAGTGGAACTTAGAAAGTCTGAGCTAGCTGGATGAAGGGTCTGTGCTACCAGGCTGAGGGATCTTCCCTGGAGCCAGGAAGCGACATTCAAGGTAAGGACCAGAGCTCCCCCAAAGAGAACCACAGCCATCATTAGCAACAGTGAGGTCCTGAGCTCCTCTGATGATGAGAACAGCCAAGTTCATATCAGGAAAACGAGCATGACAAGCTTCTCCAGGAGAATCAACAGCACACCATCTTCCCCTCCAGTTCTCCTTTTTATGCTGTTGGCAACAATCTTCAGATGGGCCCTCCACACTGAGTACCATGCTGACTCAGTTCACCTTGGGGTTGCAAACTGACCATTAGTTAATCTACCACAGATTTGTTTTGTTTTGTTTTGAGGCAGGGTCTTGCTATGCAATTTAGTCTGGTCTTCAACTCAATATGTAGCCCAGGCTGGCCTCAAACTCATGATAACCCTTCTGCCTCAGCCTCCCAAGTGCTGGGATTGCAGGTATGCACCACCACACCTGGCAATTTCATAAATTTTTGTCAGATGTAAAAGTTGAGTATCCTCATTCACCCTACTATATAACAGTTCGATGGTTAGCAGTGATAAAGTTGTATTGCAAGTTTCTGAGCACAGGGCTAAATATAATTTTTTTTCTCTAGGTGAGCAGAACGTATCTAAACCACTACTGTCAAACAGTGAGTGGCTCTTGGAATCTTTTGCTAGAAGTTTGATATTACTCCTTAATGAATTCAACTTATAATGACAAATCAAGATAGCATTTACATGCCAATTTTATACAGTGGTAAAGCCATTTTAACAACAAAGGCGTTTTAATGTTGTATTACTTGGCAACTGTTAAACTGGTGGCTAGTGGCTGGTGGCTTGGGAGCCACATAATTGAATAGCAGACTGTTAGGTATGTTTGGGTGGCTCAGGGGTTGTGTGACCTTGCGTATTACATTCTATCCCTGGTCCCTTTTTCTCTGGTCCTCTGTCCTCCTGTTCTGCTTCTCGATCACCTATGCCCTTCTGCCATAATGTCCCTGCCCTGACGCCGGCTGACCATGGACTGAACCCCTAAACCATGAGTCAAGCTGAGCTGCTCCTCTTCTAAACTGTGGGTTTCAGGTATTGTGTCCCAGCAGCAGGAAAGCTGACTAAATCAGACTCCCAGGTAAAGTCAAGAAGCTTTCTATATGCTGCATGTGGTCAAAAGTTAAAGAGAAGCAACTCTCCCTTCTTGTACAAACTTTCATCAGACATATTTTATTGAATTTAAACCACAGTTCTCATAGCTGCTTTTGAGGCTTCAGTGCAACCACAAAAATAAATTCTTTTGAAATTTCAATATTTCAACACCTACTATGTGACCACCGCAAAAGTTTACACATAGGAGAAGGAAGCCTCTGAGTAATTTTTTTAAAGGAAATTATCTCTAAAACTGCCCCTGGAAGGGTTTCTACCTCATCCATCCCAGCTCACTTTTAGTTTTTTGTACTGGGAATTGAGGTGAGGACCTTGTGCTTGCCAGGCAGACACTTATGCCACTGAGCTATATCCCCGGCTCCCAGCTCACTTTTAAAATGATTCTCCCTTCCTCTCCTCCTCCTCCTTCTTCCAGCTTTACTCAGGTAAAATCCACATACCATATAACTCGGTCACTTAAATTTAATGCATCATAACTCATTACTACAAATAATTTTAGACCATTAATACCATCTCCACAAAAAGCTGATACTTCCTAGCCATTACCTTCCAATTTTCCCGCCTACCCAAGCCCTAGGCAATTGTTAACCTACTTTTTATGTCTATATATTTCCCTATTGTGGACACAATATGAATCATGCAATAGATAGTGTTTTGTGCCTGGCTTCTTTCATTTAGCTAATTATGTTCAAGTTTCATCCATGCCTTGGTGTATATCAGGACTCCATTCTTTTTATGGCCAAATTATATGCCATTGTGTATATATACCACATTCTGCTTATCCGGCAATGATGGACATTGTTCTACCTTTTGCTATTACGAATGATGTTGCTATGAACATTTATGTACAAGTTTTTGTGGGGGAGTGTTGTCATTTCTTTTAAGTATGTAACTAGAGGATGAAGTGCTGGATCAGAGAGTAATTCTATGTCTTTTCGAGAAACTGAAATATTGTATTCCAGATTGGCTGTACCATTTCACTTCCCACAAGCATGTATGAGAGTTCTAATTTTTCTGAATCCTTATAAATAGATGGCAGTGTTTTTGCCCACTAGCTATTCTAGTGGCTCCGAGTGGTACTTAGCTCACTTTTAAGTCTGTAGGTTGGAGTATGTGGAAAACTACCTTTCTTACCGCCCAGCACTTGGTCCATGAGGAGAAACCACCACAATAGCCCAGCCTTGCAGTACCGAGGTATTCAGTGAAAACTTGTTTTTCCCAAGGGACAAAAAGTCCAGGAGACTGTGTCCCATAGATAATTAGTTTTTCAATTCAAAGACCCAAACCTCTAAGAAGACATTATTGGAACATGAGGAAGTATTTTCAAAGAACTATAGATGTTTACAGGGCAGATTGTTATATGGGAGAGTTCTGTAGACAGGTTACACTGCCCCATCTCCCACCTCTTCCTCTCTTTCCGTGATTTACAAACACAGAAAGCTCTGCAGAAGGGAGGTAACTTGAATGTTGCAAACAGCATTAAGACAAATGCAAACATTGCTTGATTGAGGCTGAATTATATGGGAGAAAACAGCACTCCTGAGGAGGAGTGGCCATGAAGTCTCACTGGGCAGCGAGGTCCGGAATCAGGGAAGGAGGTCAGAGGTGGTGGTTATCTCTGATCCTGTTCTGTACGGTAGCTGCTGACCAGAGTGGTACTGAGATTATTTGCCCCCCAGAGAAAGTCAGTTGTGGACTAGTTGATCAGGTACCTGCTGGGTGCCCCCCTGCTTAATTTATATGGAAAATATAATGTTGCAAGGTGAACTTTCCTGTTGTACGTGCTCTCACCACCCCTGAATGTGTTTTTCACAGCACAGAATTTACATCGTGGGAATGTCGTTTTTAGTTGACCGTTATATTCCCAGAGCCCAGAACAGTGTCTGTCACTCACAGATGCTCGAAAGAATTTGGTGAAGGAGAGAGTCTTAACCCAACACCTTCTGTGATTATTTACATTTAGTGAAATACAATACTATAGAAAAATTTCTTTTCTCATCAACCTAAACTGAGCTTTAATAATACATAGAATTTCTCTTGTGAACTCACTGAATTTCTCTTAACCAACCCCCAGCTTTCAAACATTTATGTGATTTAAATTTTTTCTATGACATCTTTCTTCTTATTATTAATGATATATTGGTACAGGTGTCTTTGGCTATCTCCTTAGGCTGTATTCCTATAATGCAATTGCTAAGCCAAGGGGAATGCCCATTTTTAAAGGTCTAAGAGCGATATTGCCAGATTCCTCCCCGCCCCCCCCCCCCGCAAAGGCCACGTAAATATCCTCGCTATAGCTCTGTATGAGGCCTGGTTCCCCTTTGCCCCTGCCAGCAGCAAGCCTGGTTGGTCTCCATATCTTTGTAGCTAAAGAGCCTCGACATCACGGTACCTAACTGATTCCTGGTGCTCCAGCTGACTCTTACATGTATATATCAAAGTTTTATTCCAAAGTGGGCATAAAGAAAAAGATTGCCTGAGAAAGTAAAATCAAAGATTTCCTCTTGGAAGAGAACTTCTATAGGTAACTTAGAGTAACAGTAATAAGAAGGCAGGTCTGGTTAATGATTATGGGTACAGTTTCCAATTGAATTCCAGCTTTGACTGTCTATTTAAATGTTGTGCTTTTTGCCTCAGACAGACTGGCTGTGGAGGGAGGGACTTCCCAGGAAGGGCTGTCAACAGTTTATCAGAAAACAGTTCAGAGTTCAGCTCTAGTATCAGCTTTGTCCAATTTTCCTTTCTAACTAGTGTAATGTGACACTTGTCATGGAAGTTCCTCTCCCCTGCCATTTGCCCTGCACAGTGCCCTTGCACAGTGCTCCCTAACTTCAGCCAACTGTGTACCATCCTTGGGGTTCCTGGCAAAACACATATTGTTCTCTACTCTTTCTTAACATTTTGTCTTAAAATTGAGTACTTTTTAAAAATCTAAATGAATTTGCATTTTAAATAAACTGTATGTCACCACTGCAAATACAAAACTAGTCTCCTTGGCCATAAATAGAAAGTAATCATAAGATAAATACAAGAAAAATAATGTGTTGATTTTAGGTGGATATCTTTGCCTGCCAAAGACTCTGCCTGAAGCTTGATCTCTCTTCCTTGTGAAGGAAATGTGCCGGTATTAGAAATCAGATAAAGATGTACTGGTAACTGGTGAGATTCCTTCATAACTGGGAACAACTGGAAAGTCATAATTTCCCCCTGAAGCGACTTGATGCTGCATCCAGGGACACTTCAGATCATCCCATGCACCTTGAAGGCAATGGTTCTGAAAGTAGCTCACTTTCCAGTCACCTGGAGCCTTGTTAAAACTTGATTCTAGAGTCTGGCTGGAGCCTGAGAATATGCATTTCTAGAAAATTCCCAAGTCCTGTTGGTGCTGCTAGCCTGGGGATGGAGGGCAGGGGCACTCCAGGACCACGGTAAACTCCACCCAAGTGCTAACCTGCTCCCTTCTGTTGCCTTCAGTTCTCCTTGCAAAGCTTTCCAAGCCTGGACTAGTATCTCCGAGGGCAGCGTTACAGTCTCCCGAATGACTGGCTTCTCCTGACCCACTCGCTTCATCTACCAGAAAATCTGAAAGACACTTGTGGTCTCCAAGAAAAAATTTTTCTGACCTCAGTCACACTTCCCATTATGTCAGTCAGCCAGTGGAGGAGGAAGCTGTGAGAAGCCAAACTACTTCCTGGGGGAATCCCCTTTATAGAACTCTGAGAGTTGAATTCCAGAACATAGATAATAAAATGCAATTAAGAAGCACATAAGTCTCTCATCATCTAAAAAGGAGTTTCGAAGAGCTGACGAAACTCCAGGGGTGGGTAGGTAAATAATTGTGAAATTTTACAAGCCATTGGCACAAAAGGTCAATACCTGCTCCTGTTGAGGGCTGAGGAGTTGTGAAACCTCTCAGAGTTAGTATTTGAGTTTTCGCTCCCATCACGTGTGTGTGAGAAGGGGCCCACCCAGAAATCAAGCCGGACCCATTAGTCTCTTTCCAGCACTTATCTTTCAGGGGCATGTTTTTAAATTCAGAGATCTAAAGAGACCCTTCCCTCTCCACATACCATCCTACCGTTGTAGAGTCACCGCTTTTCCTGTGTGGCTACCGTAGTTCTCAGGATGGCACCCATGCAACAGTCAGAGCCGATGTCATACATCTCAGATGTGATCCTCTGTTGTGGACTTCTTGTTTAACTTTCTTACGTGTTGTATTATACTGCAGCAACAGTATATGTTGTACATATAATTTTTGTACATTATATGTTTATACATAAAATTTTGTACATATTTGTACATAAACATGTTTTTATTTTTTTATTTTTATTTTTTTTTTTATTTTAGAAACATAAAAGTACAAAAACATATTGACAAACAGACACCCATTATCATAGAAAATAGTACAATCACAACTAATCTATAGACAAGGTGATATGGTCTCAACAGTAGTTGTTGCTTTATCCATTGATATCTTCGAATTGTAGATGTATGGACCATAATTTGTACATAAGATTTTTCCTTCATCTGCAATTATTTTCTCAGAATAAACTTCCCAAAGTGAATTTCTCAGTCAAGGGGTAAGCCTTTTCCACAGCTCTTGATACCCATTTCCAAATTGCTTCTGGAAGCCATGTAGCAATTTGTAAGCATATTATTTGCACCCTCACTGCAGTTGGATAGTATCGATGTATGTGTTATATGACATAAAACACTCGCTATTGTTTTAGCATTAGCATGTCTTTAAACTGAACGAAAAGGTAACTATTTTCCCCACTTATTTACTGATTATGATTTATCTTTTGTGAATCATTTGATCATGACAACTAAGTTTGGAAAATCAACTATCTCAGTGCCCTGAGTCTAAAGATACAGCATGATGTGATTACTCTGCCTTCCCTGCTCCCCATACGCAGACCAAATGGGGTGGCATTCACCCCCTCGTTCTCCTAGTCTATCAACACGTACTGAGAACATGCTACATGCCAGCTGTTCTGAGTACTGGGGACAAGAGAGGAACAGGGCAGGGTCAACAGATAACTAAACCAACAAAAAGACAGAATGATTTCACACAGTAATGAAGCCTACGGAGGAAGCTGGGCGTGGCTGGAGAGAGGCAGGTGGAGGCGCAGCTCCTTTAGAGTGGGGAAGGGAGGGCTCAGCTGTCTTCCTGCTGCCTGAGTGGCTCCTAAGCCTTTCCACGAATGCACTGAAAACATAAACCTCCGCCCTTTATACATCCCTTAAGACCTTGCGAGGCCGGGCCTTCCTGACATCGCAGCCTCCCAATCTCTTTTTGAATCATGGTGTTTCTCAAACACACAAGACCTGTTAGGCTCAGGGCCCCTGCATTGACTCTTTCTTCTGTCTGAAAAGCTTTTTTCTTGATGTTTGAGCAGCAGGATTCTTAACATCTGTTCTGGTTCAGACCGCAGCTCCTGTGAGGAGGTTCTACCAACCAACCTACTTACCGTGGCGCCTCCTGTCCCAGAAGCCTCGTGCCCTTGTTGCATTTTATTTCCTTCACAGCATTTACCACCGCGTGAAGTAACTGTACTATCTGCTTGCTTCCAGCCCCTGTAATCATCAGCCCATGGAGGCCCTAGGAGAACAGGGACATTCCCTGTCCTGTTCACTGCTTTGCGTTGCATGGAGATGCCTCAAATACGTGGTACCAATTAAACAGTCACCCAGACTTTGTTCGTGTAAAGTAGCCACCAGCTAAAAAATCCATTTCAGTGCCAGAACTAGAAATAGACTTGTCAAAACATCATCAATTAAACATTTGAGCTAAGAAAAATTGCTTTTCTAGAAGCCACTTCTCTGGAAATGCTTTTCTGAATTAGAGAAGAAAATATTAGCTAGGCTCACTTATTATCTAAATATGAAACAAATAATGAACCTTACAGAATCTGGGGAGGTTGTACCACTCATCTATCATGGGACTAGACTTAGTGAGAAGTGCATAGGGCTTAAAAGGTATTCTAACATTTGACCCTATAGACAGAAACAATTCTGTGGGCTTCATTTTTTTAAATTTATTTTTTTGATATGAAAACAATTATATATTTAAACATGATACATTGGAAACAGAGCTGTAAATAAATAACTTGCTAATCTCCATAAATAAGAGCACAGAACTATAAATTTGACAAGGTACTTTAAAGACAGCAATATATAAAATATCAAATACATGAAATATTAACTGTGAAACCAGTTAACATTAAAAAGTTGCTTTTATTTATTAAATAAGTTAAAGTATGTATTCTTCTAAACAGATTTTCATTTTCTGAAATAAAGGACAAAAAATACTTACATATTTTTAAAAGCTACCATCAAAATTGAAATCACCACTTTAAAAAGTTTCCCTTCATGTCAGTGAAGTTCTGATTCATACATTTTTTAGAGAAAGTCTTCAGATTAAAACAGTAGGAAAGAACAGTTTTTAATTATGTTTGTTGGGTTTTATTTAACAAACATCTAGTGAGTGTTGCATGGCACTTACAAGATGTGAGGCATATAAAAGTAAAACACAATCATAGGTTGTAAAGAACTTAACCCAGTGGAGTTAGACCAAGCTTTGGAAACCTTAGCCACCTCCTTTAGTTCATAAAATGAAGCCCAACTTCAAACACTGTCTCTCTGGCACCTTCTTGCAAAACAATCAATGATCTACCTACTTTGCCAATGGTACCACTGGGCCACTATACGTATTAATCATGTACAGATGGAATTAACTTTCATGAAGGATCCTACAAAAGTTGTGACAGTGGAAAGTGTACAAGGATTAACAAAGACTGGTAAACATCAAAACCAACATTATCAGAATTCTGCTTTCACAGATGTCAAGAAAACCATGAAAACTGTCATTCCAAGAAGACAGGCATCCTGGAAAGAGGTCATGCTCTGCATATGGCATATGTGCAAATAGCACGTCTGAGGAAATGTGAACTGTGGGCTCGAAATCAGTTCCCATTAATTTGAGTCACTGAAAAATTTGGGTAAACAGAAGAGAGCTACATCAAAGAAAAAAAGAAACAAATGAAACCCAAAACCTATGTTAATGATCTTGTCCCATTCTTCTTCATAGCCCGTAGAAAGAATAACTAAGATCACCCTTGAAGAGCAGTTCTGGCCAGGTGTGGTGGTGCATGCCTGTGATGTCAGCACTTGAATTTAGTAGGTTAAAAATGTCATGAAAAAAAATGACAGAAAGAATATATATATGTCCCAGAAGACAACCAACTCAATTTAAAAATGGACAAATTTCTTTACCTATACTTACAAAATAAGAGCAATAATCACTGATGAATGAACACAGGAAAAGATGCTCAGTGTCCTTTGTCACCAGGGTGAGATGCCAGTATGTGCCACTTAGAATGGCTGTTACTATAAAAACCAACAGTACCAAGTATTGGTAAGAGGGAGGAACAACTGGGACTCATATATTGTTTACAGAATGTAAAATGATATAAAAATTAGGGAAACTGTTTGACAGTTTATTAAAAAGCCAAATTTACACCTATCACATGATGCAGCCTGTCTATTCTAAATATTTACCCAAGAGGAATGAAAGCGTATGTCCACATGAAGTCTTGTGCATGAATATTTGTTACACTTTTATTTGGAACAATCAAAAAGTAGAAACAAACTAAATGTCCATCACCAGATGAACTGATAAATCATAATACATTTCTACCATGAAATACTATACAGAAATAAGAAATTATTAGTCTCAAAATAATCATGCTGGACAACCAAAAAACAAAACAAAGCTCAGTGCAACCATATGGTTCCATTTACATGAAATTCTAAAAACATGCAATAGTGACAGACATGGAGCAGTCGTTGCCCGGGGTGGATGGAGAAGGACACGGGGGTGGAGAGAAGGACATCTTTCCCTTCTGAGTTAGGGAGGGTTAACTTTCATGTGTGACTAAGAAGGTCATCTGTAAAATAATGTGATCATCTCAAGAGTTGCAGGAAAAGCCTTGGACAAATTCAATATCCATTCATGATAAAAGAAACCCTGACAAAAATAGGTATAAAAGGACTTTACCTCAAAAATCCTTAAAAATCCTTTAATGAAAAAACTCACAGCCAACTTTACACTAAGCAGGGAAAAACTGAAAGTCATCCCTCAAAAATAAGGAGCAAGACCAGGGTGTTCACTCCCACCACTCCTCTTCACTGTAGTACTCAAAACGTTAGCCAGAGCAATCAGGCAAAAGAAACAGAAAAAAGGGATGATGTGATCCTTTCCATAGAAGACCCAAAAAACTCCACCAGAAGACTTGTAGAGCTAATAAACAAATTTAGCAAAATGACAAAGTACAAAAATCAACAGTGTTTCTGTTCACCAATAATGAATCCACCAAGAAAGAAATCAGGACAACAATCACATTGATGATGGCTTCAAAAACAAACTGAAATACTTAGGAATCAACCTAACCAGGAAGGTGAAAGACCTCTATAATAAAAACTGTATAATAAATCCCTGAGGAAAGGGATTGAAGAGGACATTAAAAACTAGAAAGACATCCTCTTTTCCTGGATAGCCAGAGTCAATATTGTCAAAGTAATCATATTGCCAAAAATAATAAAAAGATGTAATGAAACTCCTATCAAAATATTAGCAACATTCTTCACAGAACTACAAAAATTAATACTAAAATGTACATAAAATCAGAAAAGACCCAGAACAACCAAAGCAATGCTAAGCAAAAAGAGCAAAGCAGGAGACATTACATCCCTGATCTCAAGTTATACTATGAAATTATAATAAAAACAGCATGGTACAAACACAGAAATAGACACATAAACCAATGGAATAGAAGATACAGAAAGAGTTCAGTGCACCATAAGCCACCAGATCTTTAACAAAGGGGCCAAAAACATATGCTGAAGAAAATATATATATCATGTTTAACAAATTATTGTGCTTTAACTGGTCATCCACAGTCCAAGAATGAATAGACCCACATGTGACCCCAGAAAGCTGCCCAATCATGCCAGCCGCTCCATCCATGCATATGCTAACACAAAGTGATCAATACAGTTTCCTGATATTTAACTGTAAAAGACTTGAATAGGTTTACAGCTATAGTGTTGGTTGGCAACAGAAGTGCACATAATATATCCCCATGCACATCTTCTTGAAAACTACATCACACAAAAACAAGCAGTCGTCAACATCAATAGACTCATCAATCTGGATTGTATACCTCAGTGACTCATTAATCCTAACAACGTGCCTCAATATCCTCCCCTCATTCATCAGTTTGTCTAGTATGATGCTAGCCCAAATAGGAACACATGCCACAATTTGCACTGCATCCTTTCCTAAAAGTTCATGACAAATGTCTTTAGAAGCAGGCAGGATCAACAATTCACCAATAATAAAAGGCTTCTTAGCTTTAGCTAACACATTTGATGAAGTGGTGACTTCAATAATTGCTCCTGTTCTTAATGTTTACATTTTTTTCTTTGAAAAATTCCAGAGGCTTATCTTTTAGTACAATGTGCTTAGTCTCCACATGGCAAAGCAGTTTTGAAGGTTTCATGGCTTTGTTGGATACTTTACCACATATTACACAAAGCAGTGTTAGAGAATGTGAATCACCTGCTGCAATGAACCAGCAATTTAAGTAGGAGTCTCGGTATTATCTTTTAAATGCAGCTTTCCTTTCATTAGTAGTCTTCTGCTATCTTATCACTGGGTCTTTCTCTTTCAGAGAAGTTCTTCAGTAATGTTTGTTTTTTATACATTTTGACAGGAGTTAGCTTGTGGGCAACCAAAACTGCAACTGAGAGAAGTGCCTAGATGGAAGTGGTAAATACAATACTAGGAGGACCACACAGAGACTAAAATAAGTGTCACCTTCTGATTTAAAGCCTCTCTCCAGATACAACTGAAGTGCATCGACTCACTTGCCACTTTAAAGCCTACCACAAGATATAGCTTAAGTGGCACTTGCCACTCGCTGATAGAGTTTTGATATGAGTTTGCAAGCAGTTGATTCATTGTGGTATCTGTCAGTCAAACCTCTCTGGTAATGTTAATCTGTACTTGCAGCTACTCCCCAGCACTAGCATCATAGCCTCAGTTCCACCCCCAATCATTAGGCATTAGATTCTCGTAAGAGTACACAACCTAGATCCCCTGCATGCACAGGTCACAGTAGGTCTTGCACACCTATAAGAATCTAATGTCACTCCAATAAGTCAGAGTTCAGGTGGTAATGTGAGTGGTGAGTGATGGAGAGTGGCTGTATGTACAGATGAAGTTTTGCTTGCTTACCCCTACTCATGTCTTGCTGTGTGGCCCCCAGGGCTTATTGACCTGTAATCTAGAATACGTAAAGAGCTCAAAAAACTTAGATGACCAAACAAACGACTCAATCAAAAACTAGATGAATGAAATTAATAGATACTTCTCAAAATATATAATCAATTCCCCCAAACAAATGTAATTATTATGTATTATAAACTTATATGTCCATACAAAACAAAAAGAAAGTCATTGTATGTCTGAGAGCTGAGAGCTAACAAGTTGAGGCCTAAGCCCCTCTCAGAAAGGAATAATATATTTGATAAGCCAAAGGGCCAAGAGGAAATTCTTTGCTGTGATAGAAATGTATCTTAGTTGTAATGGGAATTTCACATGTATAATTCATTGATCAAAATTCATTTATGATTGAATTGTATGATTTAACTGGACAGTTTATTGATATAAATTATATCTTAATAAATCTAGTTTATAAAGAAAAGACAGAAGGAAAAAAAGCTAAAACACAGGATGCAATTCACAAGGTGCTCTCTTTTGTTCCTCAGATGGGGGCTAGATCCCAAGGAGAGAGGAGTGGACTAGGAAGACTCGACTCCAAGTGATGAAGCCGGTTTCTGAAGCACAGGAGAGGTAGGGCGGAGGAACAAGGGAGTGAGTGAGGAAACGGGGTAGGCTATGTCTGGCCATGAGCAGCTCGGAGTGCAGCGAAAGGGTCGTCTGGCTTGGTCTTTCTCTTCACTACACGATACTTCCTCCTCCTCCACCTATCCCGCAAGCCTTCAGTGAGGTTAGGTTAAATGCCAGGCATCAGGGAGCATGACTGGAAGGTGAGTGTCTTGGATCAGGTAGGTAAATGTGGAGGCCACAGGAGCTTGAAGTTGTAACACTGTTAGAAGTGACCGCCAGAGAGGCCCATGTGGTGGCCCGCAGTAAAAGATGACAAAAGCAAGCAACAAACAGTGCGGGGAAACAGAACTATTTCTCAGCTTCTGCTGAAAGAAACTGGACGCTTCACATTCAAACAGGGGTGAGCAGAGCATAGACTATTTTATCAGGTCTTTAAAGGAACAGTGACCTCCCAAAAGGGGCTAGTTTAGGGATGTTTGGAATGTGAGAGATTCACCAAACTTACCCACCAGCAACCTTACAAGGATTTTGAAACTGATTTTAGAATATCCTAAGTTGGTTTGGACTTTGAGCCAGAAAAAGAATCCATGAGGCCAGGTACATCCCTGTATCTCCAAAGCCAGGAAGAGCCCTGTGACATCTGAACCGATCCTACCTACTAATTGCCTTTGGCTGGTTTGACGTCACACTTAATGGTTGGACTTTGTCCCCAAAAGAGAGTTAAACTCGAGAGGGAGGGAGGGGAATCATTTCCTCCTTGGATTACCTACCAAGAGCAGCTAAAATGAAAACCTTCGCGTCTCTCCCTCTTCTTCCTCTCCTTTTTGTAAGCTTGGGTAAGAAACAATTTTCATTTTGCTTTTTCTAATCCTGTTTGCTGTCTCTGAGATGAAACAGCAGCTTCATAGCTACCAATCCTTACAGCTACTGGTGGTTCTTACCTGTGGACTAATTTGCAAATGATGTTTCCTGTCCAACTCAGCTCAAAGACGCAGACAGTTTAGCCTGACAGGAGAGATAGAGCAGTACAGAAAGAATCTATAAACTAAGACTTTGGGGTTCAACAAACGAGAGGGGTGCCTGAGGCCAGGTATAAGTGATTCAAGGACCCCGAACCCTACTGGAGCATTCTGGATCTGTCCTGCGATGTCCTTGGAGGGCCAGCAGATGCCCTTGAATTTGAGGACATCAGACTGCAAGGAGTAATTGCAGTGTTGCTAAGGCTTCGGTTGCTCGTCCTCTCCTGCTGGAAGAGGGAGAAGGCCACCTGTGCGTCCTGGGGGAGGGCTAATGAGATGAGATCTAGAAGCCACTTGCAGAAAGCAATGGTGTATTAACAAGGCAGAAAGGTGAAGAGAAACTGAACCCATTTGAGAGGACTAGAAGGGCTGACAGACATCGGAACTTGATTGAGAACCAGTTGTGAGCTGCCCATAGCAAGGAGGTCAGAGAAACTGTCAAATGTTCCTGCCAATTCTGGGGAGATGTCACAGATGAGCCTTCGGGTCCCAGTAAGCATCAGTACAGTTTGTATGACTTTCAGGAGCCGGTTTTGAAGAAGGCTGGGCTTCTGTAAAATATAAGGGAAACAGGGGAATGGGGGGAGGAGGGGGAGGAGCTGGAGAACAGGGACGCAAGCAGGAGTCAGCGGTCAGGTACCTGCGGGCTGAAGTGAATGTTCTTTGGCCCAGAGAACTGAGGGGAGAGCCCAGGGTGCACCTCAGAGTGAGGCTGTTGATTCTCCGGGGATGCCCCTGAGCCTCAGCTTCTCTCTGTATGGTGACAGACGGTCTGGCCTATACCAGAGAGTGACCAAAGGGTGAGCCAGAGCATGCGACTTGCAGGAGCACTGCTGGGCTCGTTGTAGGGGCCCAGTGTATGCTCACCCTGGCTCTCGTACCCATTTTTTATTCTCTGTTTTAAAAAGTTATATGAGTGATGCAGAACCATTGTAACAAATTCAGGCCAAACAGATGTATATGAAATAAAGCAAGAACGTCTGACCTGAAGGGAGCTCCCCCACCCTATCCTGGCACACTCTCCCAGAGGTATTGCTGACAACTGTTGGTCTGCCATGAAGTTTTGTCTTCAGGGGAAAAAAGGTTTCTTTCCTATGCAACAGGAAATATTTGAAGGTGTGTGAACATAGTATTATTCCAAACACTAAGCTCTCAGAATCTTAGCAGCCAAGGGCAAGAAGTGGATTTTGTACACCTTAATGCATGCACGCGCACACACACACACACACACACACACACACACATATACATACATCAGTGGTTGTTTGCATAGCTCCATTGACTGAAATCACTCTTCACAAGTACTTACTGGAAAAATGCAGACATGTGCAAACGACATTTGAAGTCCCTTCAATGGGTAAAGCTTGCCAGATGGTTTTTGTTTTCTCTGAGGGATTAATGCTGCTTTGTTCTACAGCATCTAATGGTACCTTTGAGAACCAGCATCTAACCCTTACTGCTGAGGATCTGAAAGAGGGTCACTTTATTACGATGCTCAGCTAGCTTTGAACAGAGCAGCCCCAGGTGTTGCTTAAACAGGGTGGTGACTTTGGAGTATTCTCCAGGAAGGAGCTCGGTCAAGCATATTTTCTCTCTTTTAAGCCTATAGTTTGTAACCTTGTGAACACTGTGCTACCATTGTGTTGGTTAAAAGCTCTAGGATTTAAGGAAATCAAAAGTTTAAAGTAAGCCGACCAGGGTAGTGAGGCTGCAATCCCAGCACTGTGGGAGGTAGAAGCAGGAAGATTGGAGTTTGAAGCCATCCTGGGCAATTTAGTGATTTTATGAGACCCTGTCTCAAAAAATTTTTAAAGGCTGCAGATATTGCTCAATGCAAAGGGCTTGGGTTCGATTCCTAGTAACACACACACACGCACAGATTAAAGCTATCTTTATTATGCTGGTGACTTCAGGTATTTCTATTAAATATAGGTGAAAGCAAATAGATTATTTTCTCTTGGGTATTTTTACTAGGTAATGTAACCCCAGGATATCAGATCAAAACTGTCCTCTGCAAAGTATGCACAACCTCAAAACACACACAAACTTAAGCACACACTTAAACTAACACACTGTAGTTAGTTGCAGCAAGGAATAGGTACCATCTTGGTGTATGCATGCAATCTCCCCAGCAAACAGATTTAATAAAATTAAATAAACCAAATTTAATAAACCACCAAATCCAAACCTCCTTATCATAATCCCAATGATGTGAAGAAAGCCTGGTGAGGAGTCCATCCGCACGGGTTTCGTGCATCTACAGAAATGTGTTGGTTATTTGGTATCAGCGGAGCATGTACATTTCCAAAGCATGAAAGTTAAGGTCTGTTAGAGCAACAGCTAACTGCCCCACCAGCTGCTAACCCTTTGCTCCTGCCCAGAGTTCTGGAGGCAAGGTCAGCCTGAAGCCACTCTCCCCGCTGTTCTGGGGACAGTAGACACCATGGAGGTGACTTCCCCTTCTGTTCACTGGAGTCTCTGCTTATCTTCCTTTGTTCCTCTGGGACTTCTGGGCCCTTTCATTACATAAACGGCCTTTGCATAACTCCCCAGCCGCCAAGCTGGGCTGACAGCGGTGCTCCCCGCACCTGGCTTTGGCTCTGGCCAGGTCCCCGGTGATCTCAGTGGGCGCTGGTGGGCTCTCCTGTGTGCATGCTCACATCTGCATCACAGGCAGGTCCCGGCAGGCAGAGCGAAGCACGCCTATTACATGAGAACAGGAGGAGTAGCAGGACACTGCCGGCCAGCTTCTACTCTCTTGCCGCTAAAGGAGCCATTGCTATCTCTTTACCATTTCCAAATGACTGTCAGGTCCTGTTCAGAGTGAAGAGCCAGGCTCTGTCCCCAAGGGGCCCACAGACTCATGCGGGAATTAGGTAGCATCTTCAGAAGTTCTCTGTGCCCTAAGGTTTAAGAATTGCTTTCTCTTTAAAACTTTTTCTTTTAATAATTTGTATAATCTATCATCAGTGTCAGAATTCTTAGAGAAAATTAAGGACTCCAGGAAATGGAGCACTAGATCATGAAGAATTTGTGATTCCACGTGCCCAGAGGCTTCCTTGGATTGTGAAAATGCGCCTTGATGGCCACTGTAGTCCTTAGGATAAAGATCATTTATTTATATTATTATTTAAAAAGTCCGTCTCTCTAGATTATTAATGGATAAATGTACCAGAAAAAAAGAAGACATTTAAAAGGTACTTAATGAGGTGTTTATAATCGCTTTTTAAATTATTCCCTCTAACTTTTCCTTCCCTCAATCGATCAACAGAAGAAATCCCGTAATGGAAAATTGGGACAAGGGCTTTAGGGTAGAAAGACAAAAGAAAATCCGCTTCCTGTCATAACAGCGCCACCTTGTGGTATTTTTAGTTGTCTTCCCTGAGAATTGCCAGAAATACAAAACCGAGACCGACCTTTTGCAGCTGTAGACTTCAATAACATTTTCTACTTTTGCCTGTTTAATTTTAAGTTTATGCTTCATGTTTAGAAGTAGTCATGTGTTTCTTTCCTTGTGGTACTAGAGATTAAACCCAGGCCCTTTGCACTAAGCTGCATCCCCAGCGCCCTTCCCCCTCTTTTTAAAAATTTTGAGACAGGGTCTCTCTTTTAAATTACCCAGCTTGAGCTTGAACTTGTGATCCCCCTTCTTCTGCCTTTCAGAGGGCTGGGATTACAGTTGTGCGCCACCGTGCCCAGCCTTGTAGTTCCATTTTTAATGTAGTCGTATATATTTTTTTTAAAGAAAAGAATAAACAGTACTGTTCATATTAAGTACAACAACGGCCATTGTTTATTCAATGTAGTCTTATGAAACTTGTTAGCTTTGTTCCTCCAACCGAAATAGCATAACTCTTGCTTTTTTTATTTACAGCTATTGTAACTACTTCTGCAACATCGCCCTCTAGTGTTACCTATGCATCTGATACCCCCACATCTCAAACTACCCCCATGTCTAATTCCCCCACAGGGTCAGATGCTCCCACGTCTGGTTCCCCCACAGGGTCAGATGCTCCCACGTCTGGTTCCCCCACAGGGTCAGATGCTCCCACGTCTGGTTCCCCCACAGGGTCAGATGCTCCCACCTCTGGTTCCCCCACAGGGTCAGATGCTCCCACGTCTGGTTCCCCCACAGGGTCAGATGCTCCCACCTCTGGTTCCCCCACAGGGTCAGATACTCCCACGCCTGATTCCTCCACAGGGCCAGGTTCCCCCACGTTGTCAGCTACATCCCCTCCACCTATTAACACAGGGTCTACATACCCTTCCCCAATGGTGACTTCCTCCCCAAATGATGCATCTAGCTCCTCCCCAGATAATACACATCTTCCTACAAGCAGTGCAGAAACCATAACTTCTACTCCAGTATTTACCACCAATCAGATGTCCACCACGCAAGGTAGTTCCGTGGGGAGTACTGCTTCGGAGCTCCCTCCGGATCTGACCTCCATCACCATCCTTTCTTCACCGTGGACTGCCAGCACAAACACCGGAACCACAGGTAAGTGAGATTCCTCCAAAGACTCCTCAGCGAGGTGGTCCCCGGGGGGTGCGTGGTAGGGGAATGCACTCAGCAGGGAATGGAAGTGGGCACTGAGAGATGCTAGGTTTCTTTAGATATGAACTGTGGGTTTAAACCTGGAATATAAAGACTAGTGATGATGGCAGAAACCCTACAAGATTCCCTGGGTTCCATTCTGTTCTTTCACTAAAGTTCCAGCTGCTCTGAGAAGACCAGTTCTAAATAAGCTATGCTTCTTTGGCCACATGGTCCAGCCCCTGGTGTATGTGAGGAAGCTTCAGTCCACCCCGAAGTTAAGACAGTGGCTGCTCCCAACTTGGAGACTGAGCCAAGCCAGGGAATTTGAGTCCAAGAGATAAGAAGCTAAATGAGAGCAGTGTTCAAATAGTGCCCGGATGAGCAGGATGCTGTCAAAGGTGTTTTCCGGGGCTCTAAGAAATGATAATTGACCTTAAGCTGAAATTATTTTAAAAAGGAACCACCTCCCTCATTTCTCAAGGTGTGGTCTAAACAAGTCTGCAAACTCGATCAACAAAGGCCAAAGAGTAAATGTATTCGTCATCATAGGCCATTTAGTCGCTGCTGTAACTGCTCCACACTGCCATTTTAACCCCAAGGCAGCTGTAGGTAACGTATAAATGGATGAGGGTGGGTGTGTTCCAGTAAACTTACTTACAAAAACAGGAGTTAGTCAGATATGGTCCGTGAGCCACAGTTTACCAACCCCTGGTCTGGGAGAATCCGAAAACCCCCAAGCTAAAAGAGTCTAGATAAACCGTGATATTCTCGGGTGGGGAAACTGGGGCTCAGTGAGGGCACTGCCTATGGTCAAAGGGCAAGTTGGTGCCTCTCTATACTTCTGACAGCTTTCCGGTGTTCTGGCTAGACCTAGGAAATGGGTGGTTAAGAAAAGAGAGCCCAGAGCCTGTGTCTAAGACCCTGTTCCCCAGTCTTTTTTACATTTAGAGGGGCCTCTTTGCAGGGTAGGTCAGACGGATCACATCTACATGGTCAGCTCTACTAGGACAGGAAAGGGAGCTTCCAGTGTCTTGCCCAGAGCGAGGCGGTCAGCTCCCTGCGTTCTTGCCCTACCACTAAGTGCGGCCCCTGGTGTGGCTCACTCCTCTCTTGGTACCCATTTGTGAAAAGGTTAGCTGAAGTAAGCTGCAACCAAATCCCTTCCAGCTGTGACATCCTGTGACTTCATTCCCAGTTACAGAATAACCTAACCAGTCTGTCCTTCATTGCAGAAGGGAAAACACACCGAGTTAGTTATTTGTCTGGTCTCCAGAGAGGAGCTGGACTTGATTTCTTCCCTAGGATTTTCCAAATCATGCTTGCATTTTAAAAATTGGCCTTATGCCTGTAATCCCAGCACTTGGGAGGCTGAGGCAGGAAAATCACCATGAGTTTGAGTCCAGCCTGGGCTACAAAGTGAATTCAAGGCCAGCCTGAATTGTACAGCAAGACCCTGTCTCAAAAAGACAAAAAAAAAAAATGGTCTTAACAAGAAGCTATTTATTTGACTTAGAATAGCTTCTGACCTTGTTAGGAGGATGGTCCTCACTGCTTTTTATGAGGTAGCAAAGTATGGCAACTTTTGTCCCATGTAGTCTAATTCTTCTCTCTCCCTTAAAAAGTTTTAAATAAACTTGCTTTTTTAGAGTAGTCTGAGATTCACAGCAAGATTGAGGAAAGTACGTGAACTTCCAGTACACCTGTTACCTCACATAGGCATCGTCACCGTTGCCCACCAAGAGGCACCATCTGATGGCCTCCATGTCACCAAATCATTAATGCATAAAGGCTACAGCCTTTCACTCTTGGTGCTGTGCATTTTATAAGTTTGAATAAATATATAATGGTGCCTGTCCATTATGATAGTGCCCTATCAAGTAGCTTCCCTGTCCTAAAATGCCTCTCTGATTTTCCTGTTCATCAACTCTCAAGCCCTGGCAACCCCTGATTTTCTTTTTACTGTCCCCATAGTTTTGCCTTTGCCAAAAGCTCAAATAATTGGATTCACCAAGTAGTTAGACTTTGCAGATTGGCTTCTTTCATTTGACAATATGCATTTCCTTCATGTCTGTTTATCCCTTGATAGTTTATTTTTAAGTGCTGAACAGCATTCCATTGTTTGGTTATAGCATAGCCCATCCCTTCTCTTAATGAAAACATCTTGTTTGCTTCCAAGTTTTGGAAATCATGAACAAAAATCAGTTATCAAATCTGTGTGCAATCTTTTGCATGGACCTAAGGCGCATGATTGCTGTGTCACATGTTAAAAGCATGTTTAAATTTTTTTTGAACTGGGAATCAAACTCAGGAACCTCATGCTTGCCAGGCAGGCACTGTGCCACTGAGCTACATCCCTGGGCCCAGCATGTTTAATTTTTTAAGAAACTGCCAAGTCATCTTCAAAAGTGCCTGTTCCATGTTCGATTCCCATCACCAATGAATGAGATTTCCTCTTGCTGTGTTCTCACCAGTGCTGCTGTGTCTAATTAAATTTGATTGGTTGATTGGTTGATTGCAGTGCTGGGGAGGCAATCCAGGGCTTCATGCATGCCAGGCAACCACTTTATCTCAGCTATACCTTTATTTTTAAATGTTTTTGTGTGAAAGAAAATTAGGTCCATGATTATGGAAAAGCAGCTCAAACAGAGCCAAAGTACATGTAATGAAAATTAAATCTCCTGAGCTAGGAATGTAGTTCAGTCCCCAACACTGCAAAAGAAAAAAAAATTCAATTTCCTTCCCATCCTAAGCCCACAGGCCCTTACCTTCCTTCCCTAGAATCATCTTCTGCTGCCAGTTTCTTATATCTGCCTCAGAGACAAGCTGTGCAAATACAAGTATATGTGTGTATCAATTTGTGGTATCTATGTGTGTCTTTTCCTCCCATCACGAGAGAGAATGCTATACATCTAATACCTTAGATAGCTTTTTAAAAAATGAACAATTTCTACCTACAGATTTGTAAGAATCTCAAGATAGCTCTGAAGTTTGTCAAACTGTTAAGCTATTCTGAAAACGAAGCTCAGAATCATAGCAGTTGACAGAGAAAGAGAAAATGGCCAACCAAGATGGCCACATGGCCGCTGGTGGAACTTCCTGCTCTGTTCTCGGGAGAGAGGAACATGCTGGGCCTTTCCTGGCTCAGAAGCCTTAGCCTTTTGGGTGGGAGCCATTGCAGTCTTATTCTCACCATTGACTCCAGCAGCCACTCAGAAAGACAGGCTGGCGTGGCCCCTCCTGGCCTCTGTCAAAGCCACATCCTCTCCTTTATCATCCCTGTCCTTGTTCATGGGTCTGTACGCCAGGGAGGTTAGCCAGAATACGCCTTCTGGTTTCTTTGGGGGATATCATGGCTATTCCTCCATATAAAATGTTTATTTGCCCCTTCCTAAGAAATGTCAGGCTTTATCCAAATGGGCCCTGAGTGTTAGGCATCAAGGTTCTTGGAGGCTGGGGAAATCTCAAGATTCCTGACCCCATGGAATTAGGACACCACTGTCATTTTCTCTCTCTCAAGCAGGCCTTTGTCTAGTCCTCTAACGTTTGCTGTCATCAAGCACTCAGCTTCAAAATGTCAGCCACAGACTCCCCAGAGAAATAGGAATCACGGGTTTGTTCCTAGCTCTTCTAAGGGCAAGCTATGAGTAACACGGCCAAGAAAAGTGCCTGGGGGGGGGGCACACTGACTAGGAAATGCACTTCCAGGAACAGTCTGCTATCTTTTCTGTGGCTTTCTAATTTCTTTCTACTCTATCCAAGGTCCTGACAATCTTTGCCAAGCTAAGTCCTGTGGTCCAGATGCTTCCTGTGTTAATCTGTATAATATGCATTTTTGCCTGTGCCCGGAGGGGTATTACTACAGCCCCATGACGTGCGTGAGAGGTGAGTTACAAGGGGCGCACCGTGGCGGAGCTCTGAATCTCACACCTAAAGTCGAATAGGAAACTCAGAATGGTATGTAATGAAATATTCCACAAAACAGGAGAAATAGAAGAAAATCTGGAGGCCACAGAGGCCACGCAGTAGAGAGATGGTTCCAGGCTTTGTCCCTTGAGAGTCAGTGGGAGACAAGATGGGTCAGATCCGACAGGAGAGTGAGGTCTGAGTGAGCTCGTCCCGTCTGCCTGCTGCTCCAGGGAAGTTGCTATGGACCTCAAAGGAAAGCAGTAGATATTGGAGCCCCCGGAGAACAACAAAGGCCACGGGACTTCAAGATACTTGTCTCCAGAGTGTTGTTACAACCTGGGGACACTGAGGCAGATGCAGGTACCATGGCCTGGGAGCTTCGTCTTCCGACGTTGGCTCGGTTCTGTGGCCCAGGATCTGCTTGCTCTATGACAGAGACAGAGGAGCCCCTCAGCTCTGGAAATAGATTTCAAGAGTACAGGAAGACAGCCCTGGCTTAGGGCTGCGGGGTGGCACACCTGGCGCTGTGCAGACAGCAAGACCTGCCTGCCTGCCTGAGTTCAGTTCTGTTTCATCAGTCCAAACTCTCCCCCTGCCAGAGCAAATGCACTGTGCTGCCTGCAGGCATTGGGGAAGTGCCAAAAGCAAAATAAAATTCATATTTTTACCACAAATCATCTCATTTCTGAGATCTAGTCTAGGTAAATGATCCTAAAAAAGGTTCAGCTGGGTGTGGTGGTGCACCCCTGTAATCCCAGCATTTGGGAGGCTGAGGCAGGAGGATCGTTGTGAGTTTGAGACCAGCCTGGGCTACAAAGTGAGCTCGAGGCCAGCCTGAACTGCATGGTGAGACCCTGTCCCAAAAAGACAAAAGAAAAGGTTCATGCATGAATGTGTTCACTGCAACGTTTTTCCTCCCTTTTAAATAAAAAGGCTAAATCTAAGAACAAAAAATGACCGCAGCAGCAAAGAGGACACACAGTTGGTAGAATATTGTGAAGTCTTTAAAAACAATAGCTATCTGCCAGGCATGGTGGCACATGCCTATAATCCCAGCTCTCAGGAGGATGAGGCAGGAGTATTGTTGTGAGTTCAAGATCAGCCTGGGCTACACGGTGAGCTCAAGGCCAGCCTGAACTGCATACTGAGACCCTGTCTCAAAAAGACATGATTTGGGAAACTGCTTCTTATGTAATAATAAGTAGGAAAAAAAAAAAAAAAGAAAAAGAAGTGAGGCATGTTACCACCTTGGGACTGAAATGGTGTGAACTGGGGGGAGGAACACACCAGAACAAAAACAGTCCTGCAGGTTGGGTCAGATTGCGAATATCTTTGTCAGAATATTTCCAGACTTCTTATAGTGTCATTGTATAACACTGTGATCTTTAAAAAAAAAATTATGTTTTAAAACAAAATGGAAGTGACCCTCTTTACATTAAATAGTATAGAAAGATTTTGTTTGATTTTCAGGAAAGATATTCCCTGGAGAGATTGAAGTAAAAGTAGATGATACGTCTGACTTGCAAAAGGGAACTTCTCTCGCCTACCAAAACGTATGGGAAGTTGTCACTACGTTTGTAAGTATTTTCCCACCTGCCTCTCTGTGGAAACATTCTCTGTTCTCAGCCTGGGCCACAGGGCGCGGGGCTGTTCGCGCCGCTGTCCCCCTGTGGTCGAGTCCTTTCCGAGGACGCCTCACATCCCGCACGTGGAAGCAGGCGCCCAGCGTGGCAGAGGAAGCTTGTCCTGGCTGTGTGGTGCCGCTTCTTACAGAAGCTATTGACCTAGGTTGAAATGGACAGGAAATAGAACGATGTTTTAAAATAACTGATTTCCCAGTGGACTGGTGACCGAGCCTCGTGGTAGAGCATTTGCCGGGGATGTGAAATGACACGCCCTGCTTTCAGTCTCTGGCCCAACAAATTAATTACTTAATTCATTAATGATTTTGAATAGAGTATATAGATTTTGGACCGCGTGTGTCATGTAAGCAAGCAGTGGTAGAGTGCCTGCTTAGTATGCACAAAGTCCAGTTGAATTCCCAGAACAGCACGAATTAACAAATAAAAAATTTTCAGGATTTTTTTCCTTTTTTATATTCAAATTTGTATAAATTTCCATACTAGTCTGGTGTTTAAAAAAAAAATCTAGAAGAGGAAACTAGATCAGAATTTGCATCCATTACTTTTTTTCCATTGTCAAAAATGTTGAAAGGAATCACAGTTTTCATTTCACCCGGATCGTTGTGAGCGAAGGTATCAGCATGGAAGGGGCAGATGTCGCTGTTCCGGAAGTGCAGGGGTCAGGCCTGGGCTTCCCAGACAGCAGCTCGCGAATGTTCCTCAAAGGGGCAAATAATCAGCCTCAAGTCTGCCTTAAAACTATAGGTGGAAAAACACCTTTAAAGACTAAATTCTTATTTTAGGGCTCCGCCTTTCAATTCGGAACTATCCCTATGAAAGAGCTTTGCTCTTAAAACTGGTAGCTGTCAACAGTTACTATGGGAATGAACCGGCAGCCTTCACAGCACGAGAGCCAGGGATCCCGAGGCAGCGCCCGACCCTGACATTGCCGGGATGAGGGCTGTGGGCACCTGGTCACAAGATTCACGCTGGCCCCTTTCCAGGCCACCTCTGCAGAGGGGCCCAGCTGCGTGACTTGTCTTATCTAGGATGTGGGTCCTCGTTTGGATTTGCCAGCTTGGGTGATATTCGGTGCACTGGACACCATGACACAAACGTATTCCTCTTCCCCGGGCACCTCTGTGTGGCCTCATGTGGCCTTCCAGAGGACTGTGGCTACTGAGGTCCCCAGATCTGCCCTTGGGTCTGAGGGTCACAAAAGTCCCCGCCTCTTCCAAAGCTCACACCTTCGCCTTCAGAGTTGGGCTTTGAGGCTTGATCTCAGCCAGGCCTGAATATGCCTGAGGAAGCCAGTGGGGATGGAGCATGTTTTTAACTTCAGAGATGATTAACCCAGAAGGATGTCAGGATACCCTCACCACACCTGGTGCAGAACTAAGAGAATAGAGAAACCCACCTCCCTCCAGGTCTCCTTGGGAGACTTCGTGAGGCATCCCAGATTGGGCTGGGCATCTCCAGGATCCCCTTCTCCCAGTTGGATCTGGCTGGACAGTCTGGAGTTTCTCTCTTGGATGCTATACATTCTCTGTGTGATGTTTCTCATTCTCAAAATAGCTCTATAGGGGAGGCAGTGCTACTGTGCCCATTTACAGATGAGGTATCTGAGGGTCAGAAAGGTGAGTAACTGATCATGAGTGAGGAGGTTGGCACTTGAACCCAGACCTGCCTGGCCACAGACTTCCCTGGCTCACCTGCTGGGCTCTGCTGTGCACTGGAGCTGGTCAGATCCACCTGTGTAGCTCATGACTGCTTGTCCTATCTTACAGCCGTTCAGCTTAAGAGCTGTATATGCAGCATCCTCACAGGTGACCAGGGTGGGGTGGGAGGCAGGGAACATCTTCTTTACATCAGATGCTAATTCTCAGGCTTATTTTTGGGATTCAGAGAACTCCAGGGGCAATGGCTACCAGGGGAGCTGTAGGGGACTTTCCAGGTCAGCTAGCACTTTTGCTCCTAATAGGGTATAAAGAAATCTGGATGCGTCCTGCATGGAAGGTGAGCAAGGCTACTAGAACACCCAGTTGATTTGAATTTGGCTAGAATTAAAGAGACATTCCTTTTTAATTTAAATTGAACATCTTTTTAATGCCACCGGTTGCCAGTCTACAATGTGGGGTCCCTGTGGGAGAAAAATAAAACAGTAGGTTATGAAAAGGTTGCACTGACCTGGTTCCGAACAGTTGGCATCCACACAGTGCATGTCACCTGTTTCCTGGGCATGGCCCTGTGTGCAGCAGCAGCAGCCAGGGCAGAGAGCGGAGGGGAAGTGGATGAGGCTATGGAATAGGAAAGAGAGAAACCTGTTTTTGGCATCAAAGATGTGAGTGCTGACGGGAAGCCCCAGCCACCTCCACTTCTGCCTGGGCAGCTTTACCTGTACGACCTAGAACGGTCTGTTTCTAGAACACAACCCACACCTGATAACCCACCTGCACCAGAGCCCTGGTGCCCCTAGAGCCAGGTGCATATGTCCCAACTTGCTGTAACCACCATGGCCCCTTGGGG
This sequence comes from Dinomys branickii, assembly GCA_004027595.1. Classification (NCBI taxonomy): domain Eukaryota; kingdom Metazoa; phylum Chordata; class Mammalia; order Rodentia; family Dinomyidae; genus Dinomys; species Dinomys branickii. Next base: position 26,708 of record PVLD010002759.1, on the reverse strand, counting down.
TGAGAGCTGCTGTTCTGTATTCTCCCCAACAAGAAAAGCCAGGTTCGGTTGAACACGATGGGACAAGCTGACTTTAGGTGTTCTTCCCAACTAAGCCTACTCCCCAGAGCCTCACGGCTGTCCCACCACCACTGACAGACCTCAGGCTCTTCTCCTTCAGAAGCCCTCTGTAGGCCTCCGTGACTGGAAGAGTCTCTTTGGACTTCCAGTGTAGTGCATCTCTCTCTATGGCACTCTTGGGTGTGATTCCCCCAACTTGATCATGAGGCTGGGACCATGTGTTTGATGATCAGAATGCCCCTAGCAAGCCTTGGGCCAGGGAGACAATTAGTAAATACACACTCCCGGGTGATGGATGATGCGTGCAGCACATGTATGGATCAGACTAGCAAGTACTATTTGAAATTGACTACAGACTGAATAAGCTGTCCCCTTGGTTTTAAGAGTGAAACCTTTGATGTGGCGAAGGGTTTTCCATCTTTCCCCTGGATAACACTGACTTACATTAGACACTTACTACTTTACAGCAAAGATTACCATTAGCAGGCATGTCAAGAGCAAGTAATTTGTTCTGACATGCCATGTATATTTATATAAATGTGTTTACCATTTTGGCTAAGATCTAGGTAGAGTAAAGCTTTAAATTTTTTCAACTTGCTATCTTTTTTGTTTTTTTCAACTTGCTGTTAACTCTCTTCTCACCCACAGTTTCAAAATGCATTTGTCCACACGGATTACAAACAGACTGTACTTCATACACTAAGGTGAGTGTGCTGTGGACTGACAGGGCACTTCGGAGGCGGGCAGGGGATGGGCAGCTCACAGCCATCTCTTTCCTTCTGAGGGTGAAGGAGGAGAGGATGGGACACCCAAGTCACGCACCTGGCTACCAAGAGACCCATCACGAGCTCTTTCTTCTGTAAGGACAGTGTTTATTGAGCACCTCAAGTGTTGACAAGAGCTGGGTGTCCCGTAGGGACCTAGAGAGACTGAGGATTCTCAGGAAGTTCGCAGTTCCACCTAAGCCTTCTCTGGAGCATATTAACATGCCAGTGCAGGGCTGAGAGAAAAGAGTGCTCCGGGATGAACGAAGCTGTCCAGAGAAGGCAGTGCAATGGAGTATTTATGTTCTAAGTTTTACTATTGTATTTTTTCCTAAGAGCTATGTCAACCATTTGTGGAATAGGATAAAATATATGCAGAGACAATTGGCCCACTGTGTGCATGGGTTTCACATTCAAGGGTTCAACCAACGGCAGGTCACAGGGTTTTTTAAAAAAAATTTCATCTGTAAACAGCACAGTATAACAACCATTTCCATGGCATTTACACTGTATTAGGTATGAAATTAATCTGGGAAAGGATTTGCCAGATACAAAAGGATGTGTGTCAGTTGTATGCCAATAGTATCTAGTTTTATAGAAGACACATGAGTATCCCTAGGTTTGGATCTGTGGGGCGTCCCAGAACCAATCCCCAGTGGATACTGAGAGATGAGTGTTTGTGTGTGTGTGTGAACATTTCACACCAGGCTTCTGGAAGATGGTGGCTTCAAGCTTGCTCTGCATGGACACAAGTCTGGTTGCTAGCCAGGAGGGGTCGTGCTGGCCCCGGGAGGGGCTGGCAGCACACAGAGAAGCTCTGGATCCAAGCACAGGGCTCTCGAGATGGAGGCGCAGCAGACAGCAGCTGAGAGCTATGAAATCTGTTAGGGTTTAGTGGACAATAGCTGGTACAGGATCATATGCAGTGACAGGATCAGAACAAAAACCATGAGGGATGGCTGAGTCACCCAAAACCCAGCTTTAATACTGGCCTCAGTGCTTCCTTGCTGAGTGATAGGCCAGGAGTGCTAACCCCTCTGAACCTTCATTACCCTGTCTGTACAGAGGGGACAATCTGATCAGGCTCCTGCAACCTCAGGAGTAAATGAGATCATGCTGGAAGACTCCTTGCATGCATCAGTCAGGGTTTACTAGAGAAACAGATATAACACAAGATATACAAATTTATAAGTAATTACAAGATCAGCTTACAATGACCACCACAGAGTTGGATGGGGAAGCATGCAGAGGGTGTCTGCACATTGGAGGTCAAAGTGTTCAGCCCAAGATCTGGAGCTCACTGCAGTGCTCCATACAAGTCCGTATCAGGAGGCTGAGGGATTGCGACAGAAGGCTGAGAAGTGCACACCAGAAGGCTGAAGAGCCCCAGGCGTAAGCCGAACAGCCAGTGCTAGAAGCCAAGAGATGTCCAAGCTGAGGGTGAAGACTGGAGCTCTTCCAAAGAACTGGCAATCTTGGGCTGGGGATATAGCTCAGTGGAATAAGCGCTTGCCTAGCAAGCGCAGCGTCCTGAGTTCGATCCCCAGTACCGCAAAAAAAAAAAAAAAAAAAAAACAAAGAACTGGCAATCAGTCCTTCCTCATTTCCCTTGTATTGTATGGGTCTCCCTGCGTAGTCCAGGCTGACCTTAAACTCACTGTGTAACTCAGTCTGGCCTCAAAACTCATGGGAATCCTCCTGCCTCAGCCTCTCTGACATGGTCTCCTATCTCTGGGCCTCCATATATGGGTCCCAATTGTGGAGACGGAACAGTAACCCTTCCACTCAATCCTACCAGTGACAGGTTTATTTTATTTTTAGCACATCTCCTCTACAAGCAAGAACTGTATTAGTGTCTGTAAGAGTGGTGAACATTTTTGAACAGAATACAACTGAAAATGAGACAAGTATATTTACTCTAATTGAAAAACAAAGGAAAAACTCAACCCAAGTTGCAGGATATGCACGTAAGTATTGGATAATTTCACTCCAAGTTTACCCTAAAGTCTATCCACCTATTTGTAAACCTTTCTGTTACATGTGCACTATGTAGTTGAATGAACAGATGTCTCCAGATTTTCTTTTAACTAACCCCCCCTTCCCTCCCTCACCTGCCTTCTACTCCTGTCTAGCCACCCCCCATGTCTGCAGAGTGATTAGTGTGTTCCTCCCTTGGAAGACACAAGTGAGCAGACAAGTCATTTCTGGACAGGAGAAAATGGGAAAATGAGAATCAAAGAGCTTTATATTGAGTTACAGCTTTTGGACTGAAACAGTAGGTTTTACCTGTCCTGTTCCCACTTTTCATCTGACATACAAGGCCCCAGTGCAGCTGTAACAGCTGTAACAGTGCAGCTCGGTCTGCTGAGTCATAAACCATCAGAAAACTTGGTGGCTTAATATGCCACCATTTATTTATTGTAATTCTGTGAGTCAGAACTTGAGATGAGTTCAGCTGGAGAGTTCTTCAGTCTAGGACAGGCTTAGCTGACCTCCACTGGACTCACTTAAGCATCTGCTATTAGTGGTTAGATCAGCGGGGCCCTGGCTGGTCTCAGATGGTTCCGTGGATGGCCTGTTTCTTTCTGAACAGCAAGGGAGTAAAGTTCAACTTACAAGTGTTTCAGTGTTTCTCTAGCTTTGCTTATATCACATTTACAGTCATCCTAGTGGTCAAAGCAGGTCATGGAAACAAGCCCAGGATACCAGAAGAAGGGCCCTAGTAGAGGACATGGATCCTTCTCTCTCTTTCTCTGGCTGCCACTTGGTCCTTGTCTCCCAAGGGACCCATTGCTTTTATCTGCCTTCTGGTTGAGGTCAAAATTTTGCCCAGAGTAACAATTCATGCAATCAGAATCTCTGTCCCTTGGCCGTATGACACTCACTCTGCTTTGGGCTAAGTGGAACTTATAGTGAATGTGAAGAAGTTGACTATCCCCATGAGCATAGGCTTTGACCGCGCAGGGTGGTTGGCAGCTGAACACAGTCCATGTCTTCCTTAAAATAATGTTCAAGCTGCCCAAGAAATTCTCTGATTTGAGCTCTCCTGAGCAGTCGCCTTAACTACAAGCCCTGGTGTAATTGAAACCATTTGGCCCCAGCACCAAAATTTACTTTCTGGACAACTCCCCATGACACCTCCCTCCACTGTGACACCTGGCTTGTATTCTTAGACACATTACCAAAATGCCAAATACTGTCCTCTAGAGACACCACAAGAGCATAAATGCCAGGAAAATGGAAGCGAGAGCCTCATAACTTGTAGAGAAAAATACTTCTTCTGCTGTCCAGCTTCAGTGGCTAAAATATACTCCTGTGCTCAAAGTCATACAATCTTCCTCTAGGCTCTTCATTGGAGACATTTTTCAAGTTGTAGGTGAGAAGGAAAGGTTAGTTGTGGCTTGCAATATTTAGTAGCGAGCAGTAACACCACTTTCCTATCTGCTTTTCTTTCTCCCTAATGTATCCTCAGATTCCTCTTTTTACCCCTCAGCTTTTCTAGTCCATTTATTGACTGCTGTTCTTAAAAGATTTCTTTCTCATGCTGTGCTCCTGCTCAAAATCTACCCAGGGATTGTTGGGCGATAGAATAAAATTCCTTGTCCTGAGCCTGAAATTCAGAATCCACCATACTTCTCAGTGAAGAAGAGAATGAGGATTTGTTGAGGAACCTGTAATGGGCACCATCATTTATATGAGCTTGCTCAGTTCCCGTAACTGTCCTGTGAAACAATTATTACCCCTGTTTTCTAGATGAAGGGAACTTGGACTCCACCCAAAATCAAATAATGGAATAGAGAGCCCGTAGGCAATAACCGGGAAAGCCAGGAGCTCTGTTCTCTCAGCTCACCACACCGCCTCTCCCCGACCCAAGCACAACTCCACTATTCCGACAAGAATTCTGTGCTTTTTTTGATGACTCTTTACTCCGATTAAACAGCCTTTGTCTCTCCTCTGTTTCAATCTTCCCCATCTTTGGGGCTGGGGATATAGCTCAGTGGAATAAGCGCTTGCCTAGCAAGCGCAGGGTCCTGAGTTCGATCCCTAGTACCGCAAAAAAAAAAAAAAAAAAATCTTCCCCATCTTCGAAGACTTACCTAATTCCCACCTTTTCCTCAATAATATCTTGGCTACTTGAGCTATTGAATTTTCGTGGCCTTCAAGGTCTGGGCCACAAACCCTAGGACTGAACTGGGAGTTGTTTGGTGTAACTCTGCACTGATGAAGCCCCAGAGTTAAATGGCCCCTGTGCCCCTTACGGAATCTAGCACAAAAACAGGTGCAAAAGAAATTGTCAACTTGAGCCTAGTTGCATTGCACTGGATGGCATGAATGTGAACTGATAACATAAGGAAATAGTCATGGAAGAAAGGATTGGGGCACTGGCTTTCAGAATCCCCCACGTTCTCATCTGTGGAATCCCAAAATGTGTTAAAAGGCAAAGCAACAATGGAGTGGAGCGTTTTCACAAATGGCTTCACCTGAGCCAGAGCAGTCATCCCGTTACTCCCTCAGCAGTTCGGATTACTTCTTCAGAGGTGGGAATGTTATAGGCAGCTGAGTTAGATAGAATATTACAGGCAGTCAGACAGGGCCAGGCCCTCGAGGGAGCCAATAAGGAAGACAAGATACCTTGCAAATGGAGACTACTTACTGTGGGCCAGACATCAAGACAAAAGACTAAACAAATGCACCCACATGCCTCCCTAGGGATGGACATCAGAGATTGATAGTCTAAATAGGTAGCGATCACCTTGAAGAGTCCCTGACCCAACCCCTTACAGCAAAAGCCCCTGTTCTGTATTCATACCCTCTGGCTATGTGACTTGCTTCCCCATTTGATCCCGATTTAATCAGTTTTACCTAAACAATTCTTATTGTCTGACCATAGTTTTCTCCCACCTCATGCCCACCTTGTGATTTCCCATTTTTCCTCTACCTTGGACCTGCCTCACCTTGTGGTTTTGCTCTATAAAAGTCCCTAGGAAAGACAGAGTCTTGGACAACCCACGTGGGGCCCCTTATGTCTCTCTCAGACAGAAGCTTTCTTTCTCCCAGTAAATACATTCTGCTCTTTAAAAAAAAAATGGCTTCATCTGTATTATATTGTCAAATGTATTTTTGAATAATCTGTGTGTCTTACAGCACAAAATCGGTGTGACTATTACGGTTGTGAAGATATTTATAATGATGGTTGCAGCAGTAATTCAAATTGCCAGTGTAAAGATGGGCTGCAGAAACCGTCCGCACAGTCCCCTTTTTGTTTGGGTAAGTCTCCCACCTGCTTCTGCATGTTCTTCACAATTCGTCTTCTGCATGGGCCAAAAAGAACCTCACTGCTTGACTCTCCAGGTGTATTTCAGAGACAGAGTGATGCCCAACTGGCTTCAGACATAGACACTACCATTCTTAAAATATTCCTTTAGAGGGGTCTTGACGAGGAGCTGCTGAGGCTGCCTATGGGTGGCTTCATAAGGGCAGGTCGTGAGCCAGTAGCACCTCGTTAAATTTATATTCTGTCCCTTTGGGTTGGAAGAGGTTGTTTCTGAAAGTTACTTAGCAATCACTCTGCTTTGAAGCTTTACAGTGCTCTGAAGACTGCAAAGCAGAGAACAAAGAGCAGTGCTTGAAGAAGAGCACTGGGGAGCTGGTGTGTGTGTGCCTTCCTGGCTACAAGAAGGCGGAGGCTGGTGACAGCTGCCAAGAGTAAGAGAAACCGCCCCGTTTCCATCTTGCCATGACTGGAGCTAGGCAGAAAGGACAGAGCCTGCGTCACATACTCAGGGCTGGAGTCAGGAAGCGGGGAAGGCGACAAAGGTCATAGACAGAGCAGCAGCCTCTTCTTCGTTACCCTTTGAGCATTCTCTGTGTGCCAGGATCCAACCACACCACGTGGTACCTGTCACACAGCCTCTGTCAGAACATGCTGGTCACCCATGTTCAGGTGGGGCAGTAAGCTGGTGGCAGAGCCAAGAGGTGCCACCCCTGGAGAGGGTCCATCCCTTTGGGGTTCAGCCTCACCTGAGTGGCTGAGTCCTCCTGGAGTTCAGAGGGCAGAATGTTCAGCCAGTAGCAAAGGAGACCAAGTGGGATGGGACAGCCCTGTGCCTCCCTGAGCCGTGCGGGAGGTGCTCGCCTGCAATTGTGGGAGCACAAGAAGACAAGAGGAAGAGAAGGAGCAAGGCGGGACAGAACAGAAGGAGACGGAGGGCAGGCGTGGAGGCTGGGGGTCCACCCCGCTGCCTGTGCAGGTCTCTTAACGGGTTCTGGCTGCTTGCTGTATTGCAGGTGTCCGTTTGGTTACAGCGGGATGGACTGTGAGGACCGTGAGTATCGAAGTCTTGCTATTATAAATACGTTATGAAGCAATAAGCATGAACCACATTCAAACTCCTACCCGGCCCACCCACGTCTCTGGCTTCCTTTAGGGAGGGAGAAGTCAGCCTGCAGTTTGCCCAGTGGGCTTCACTTCCCATACTCACCCTGGGGTTACAGGAAGCAGCCGCTCCACCTCGGGACCCCAGGCCTGGGAGGGCAGGCTGCAGGGCATCCCAAATTGCTACACTGATGCCCTACGTCTGCCAACATGCAAATTATCTGCTACTCCTAACAATAAAAGATAGGCATATTTCAAAATCGGCGCTTGTGGGAGAGCAAAGCTAGGAGCAAGTAATTCAAGTGCTCAAACCCTCTTGCCCCAGGGTTCTTCCCTGGCTTCGGACACACTGCAAATTCAGTTTCTTCATTGTCTCTCAGGCCTCGTTCCCATGCGAATGGGGCAGTACTGACTTTAAATATTAAACTACTTAAAAGTTTACATAGCAAACTAAAGCTCAGCGATTCAAGATGTAGGGACTGACCCTGAGCTTCCTGCCAAAGCAGAGACAGGCCTGACAGAGGCCTCTGCTGCCTTTTGTGGCAAGGACAGGTGGGCTGTCATTTTTCCCTCTGGGTCTTCAGTTTCCGCATCTGCTAAAGGGGAGGTTTGGGGCTGGGAGCAGCTTAGTGCTAGAGCACTTGCCTACCTGTGTGAGGGCCCCAGCGCAGTCCTCAGGGCCTCCAAGAAATGGAAAAAAGGAAACAGAGATAAAGCCTGGCACCAGGGGACCTGACCATTTGGGTCCTTCCCTGATTTCACATTCTTTGGCCCTGTGAATCCAGGTTAGAGATGGCACACATGGCTGTGGTGTGGCAAGAAGAGGCCAATCTAGAGCAGCCCAAGCTATTTCAGTGGAAATACAGTATGAGCCACAGGTTTCATAGTGCACTTTCAAAGTTTCAAGCAAAAAGTTACAAACAAGAAAGGCTGGGCATGGTGGTGCACACCTGTAATCCTAGCACTTGGGAGGCTGATGCAGGAGAATTGCCACAAATTCAAGGCCAGCTTGGGCTATATAGTGAGTTCAAGGCCAGCCAGGCTTACATAGCAAGACCCTGTCTCAAAAAACAAACAACCACACAAAAAACAAATCAAGCAAAAATTTCAAAGTAGAAATAGGTGAACTTTATTTGATTACATATTCTATTTAATCCAACATATCCAAAATATTATCTTGACATGTAATCGATATAAGAATATAAATGAGTTATTTTTTCACATTTTTTGTACTCAGTGTCTGGAACCTGGTGCATATGTTATACTCCCAGGCTGTCTCATCCCCTTGTTTGAAGTGTTAGTAGCACCTGTCAGAGGAGGAGCATGCTTGTGAATGAGCCTCTAGACTTACCGTAGGACAAAACCAAATGGCTCTCTGGCTTCTCTGTGAGGGACAAACTTAACTCTGGCCACGTCCCTTGGTAAAGGGAGAAGTGGAGGGCAGAGGCACAGAGGTGAAGAGGCAGGTGTGGACCTCGGCTGGATCTGCTTCCCACATACCCAGGAGGGGCCCTCTGCCCTCAGCCCCCTTTGCAGTTCTGGTGGCAAGTAAGGAATCCAGCCGGGTGTCCTCTTCTGACCAAGTCCTGAGGACCTGGTTAGGCAAGGCAGAGGCTGCTGATGGGTGTGGGCTGCTTGTCCAACCTGGCTCTGGAGGGGCCTGATCCTCCTCACAACTGGCCATCCCTGGGGACACACAGACCTGTGCAGTGGACAGCTAGGACAGCCTGCCGAAGGCCATTCTTACCCTTTTCTTTTCCTTTTCAGAGTTTCAGTTGATCCTCACTATTGTGGGCACCATCTTGGGCGCCTTCATCCTCACCCTGGGGATTGCGTTGGCCATCACAATGAGGTATGGGGTCGGAGGTGTCCTTCACCTGGTGCACACACGGTTTCCAGGCACACCCCGCCTTTCTTAGAAAGGCGGGGAGATGATGTTTTCCTTACTTGGACTGTCATCTGACTGTAGAAAATAAATGACTATCAAGGAAAATCTTGAAAAAAAGAAAAAGAAAAGTAAAAAGGGCAGAGTAAAAAAATTACCTGTCCAACCCAGCACTCTAAGGCAACTAACATTGTGCTTTACATCCTCAGTTGTTGTCCACTAGAGCACTTGCCTAACCTGTGTGAGAGGTTTAAATATCACTTTTAAGTGATATTACATAGACATGTATCCCTTGCGATTCTTTTAATTTTTAAGGTGCACTTTTGGACACCACTATAGTAAGACATAACAATCACTTTCTTAAGCCATGAAGGAGTCTTTGGCAACAGTATTTAATTCCATTAATGTTACCAAATATAATTTGCACCAAGTCACTTTCCTGCTCAGGATCCTGCTGCAAATGTTCTAGAATCAAACTGACCCGAACCCTTGGGTTTTTCAAAAAGTAGAGAGGTTTTATCAGATCAGATCAGCTTGGCTGTTTCTTCTCCTAAGGGAGAGGGGGCAGGGCTCATTCTTTTATTCAACAAATATTTAGCCCTGCTGAATTTCGTGCGGATAACAGGGAGAGGGTGTCGTTACCCCATCTCCATCCATCACGCACTATTGGATCTGCTTTGCTAAAAACAAGCTGCGTATTTTTTCCTCACATGTAGTTCAGATCTTATATTTTGACTAAATAGGTATTTTCCCATTAGAATTTGAGGATAAAGAGATTTAAGGTCCCTAAAATATTTTTTGTTGTCCTCTTCCCCACCTTTTATTCTATTTTGTTTGTTTGTTTTTTGAGACAAGGATTCACTATGCAGGTCAGGCTGGCCTTGAAATAACTATGTAGCCCAGGCTGGCCTCGAACTCTCAGTGATCCTCCTGTCTCAGCCTCCTGAGTGCTGGGATTACAGGCATGTGCCACCACGCCCGGCCCTTTTATTCCATTTTGCTGTTAGCTCTTCCCCGAGATTCAATGGGAAGGAAGCAAAGCCGGAACTGGCTCTGTGAGCGCTGGAGGCGACTCCAGGACACCTGTGCTTCTCAGCCCCTCTTCTCGCTGCAGAGCCAGAGCTGTTCCTCACCCAGCTACTCGTCCAGGTTCTTGGATCACAGCAGGAGTTTCTGTTTTCTTACCCATGTGGTAGGGAGGCAAAGTCTGTGCTCAGCCACTTTGGACTAGAGAGTGTCAAAAGGCAGGGACTCTTTGTGGATTGGGCTGGCCACCACAGTCATGGGGTGAGTGACTGATGCGCAGGTGGGAGTGCCCCTGTGGTGGCATTGATTCAGTGGCTGCATTCCAGGACCCTGCAGGAGCAGGACTGAGTCCTCTGGGCCAGCAAGGAAGGGAAGGAGGGAAGCAGGGCAGAGGGAGGGAGGGAGGGAGGCTCAGTCAGAGTAACGTGGGAGCCGATGCCGCTCCCCCCACCCCCCCACCCCCCGCTGCAGTGCTGCACTTGGCTTTCAACATCTTCCCTTGAGACCCTTGGGACCCCCAGCAGCTCCAAGAAACCCTGGTTCTCCTTTCAAGACCTTAGAATCTTGAACTCATTTTCCTCACAGAGGTGCCTCTGCAGATGTTGGCTCTGCTTCAGTGGAAAAGTGTATCCCACAAGTCATCGTTTCTCTTTGACTTCAATTGTTATCTGAGTACTAACATTCTTTACAACACTGGAGTGATGCTGTTGAAATTAGATGTTAATGATGGGTCAACTCTCATACTTCCTAGAGCTTATAAGGAGATCATCCTTAAACTTCAGGGATCTACACTGAGCAAAAGAATGAGGTTATGGTTAATGGGTGTCAGATCCAAAACTTAGTGCATTCATTGGTTCAGTGTTAACAGCTGGGAAATCTGGGTGATGATATACATATACATGTTATCAAAACATATGGTGAATGTTCAAGTGTTAAAAATTATTACAGTGCTGGGGATATAGCTCAGGGGTACAGGGCCTGCCTGGCAAGTGCAAGGTCCTAAGTCTGATTCCCAGTAAAGAAAAGCAAGAGTTCAAGTGAAAAATGATTACAGTAAAAGACACATTGCCATTAATTCCCTTCAAAGCACCCCCTCCTTCAAACATACTTAACCCATTGTTCTTGTCACTTCCGGGAGCAGTTCTGGAAGTCCTCTTTCATGAGTGTCTTTGTGAGGAGGTATGATCAAAAAGACAGTGAACACTGCTGCCCAGTGTCATCCAACAGAAAGGCAAGCTTGGAAAGGCGTTAGTGTGTGCTCATCCTCCTTATTCACTGGATCTGGCACCATGTGACATGCGACTTTGGACTTTCCCTCAAAATCAAACTGACCATGAAAGGTAGATGTTCTGAATCAATTCACGACATCAAGACAGCTGGAATGAGGCAACTAACAATACTCAGGAGAAATGACTTCCGGAACTGCTCCAGAAAGTGGCAAAAACAACAAGAGAAGTGTATTCAAAGTGAGGGGGAGTTTTTTTTTGAGGGGGCATATTGTGAGAAGGATCGATGGCAGTGTGTCTTGAAATACATTTTTTACATGTGTCTGTAATACATTTTCAAAAAATTTATACACACACATTTCTTATTACCTCACCTAGCTCATGGTGTAAATTTTACTCAAATTTAAAAACATTTTAAAAGAGCATTGACAGTTACTCCAAGAAACTCTCTGCCTCTGTCAGATCCTAACTCTTGTTACTGGTGACAGATCGAGGAATAGAAACAAGAACATCGAAGAGCAGCACCTGATCGAGAACGACTTCCAGAATCTGCGGCTGCAGCAGACCGGTTTCAGCAATGTGGCAGCTGAAGGCAGCCTCTTCCCCGAGGTCAAGACCAAGGCCTCCCGAGACCACCAGTTCTCAAATCCCTATGTAGGTCAGTAAAGCACGCCTGGCCCTACTGCTAGGTGAGTCTGGGCTTTGCATTGTGTTGAGCCCAGGAAAATGCCCCGAAGCAGAGGAAGGACCTCTGCTATTGCATCTTCATCAACGCTTCACTGCCCACAAACTTATTGTCTCTTGATTAAAAACAAAGCTCAGTGAGAAAAAAGTCTCCCACTAGTGTAAGTAGCCACCACTTAGTCCCTAACCCTGGCCATCTATGTGACTTTAACCCATCACTTAATTTCTTGGGCCTTCTACTCGCTTATCTGTAAAAAGAGTGGCTTCAGATGCCCTGAGATCCTTTGCAGTTATCAGCTCCTGCAGGCCTGGCTCTAGCCTAAGCTGGTGATGACCTAGGTCCCAGGACAGGCCCAGGAAGGACTGTTGGGTGTCATGGCAGTTCGGTGGCACCCTTGCCAGCCAGGCAGTGGCAAGGCGACTTTCTTCTCCCTCCAGACCTCAGGGCAACACAGTACATTTCTAAAGAGATAAGGCACCTTGAGTGGTAATATTTCATTTCCTTTGTCAAGACTGGGAGAAGAATAGCTCAGGTCACAGATTTGTACTGAATAACCAGGTGCCACTGCTCGCTGTGACTTCATCGAAATGTGGGAAGGGGAAAGCCTGTGATGGATGACCGTAGGGAGAGGGATGGGGTGCTGAAACGCAAAGAAAAAATGTTGGTGAGAAAAAGGAGAAGGGCCCAGGAGAGGGGCAGGGAATGGAAGAGAGAGTCAATAAAAGAAATGATTTTTAAAAGAAAAGGCTGAGGGTGCGGCTCGTGCTAGGACATCTGCCTAGCATGCACAGGGCCCTGGGTTCAAACCCTAGCACTGAAAAAGAAAATGAAGAAAGAAAAAAATACTTGAAAATAATTAACAAAGACAAGAGGAAGAGGGCTGGGGATATAGCTCAGTGGAATAAGCGCCTGCCTAGCAAGCGCAGGGTCCTGAGTTCAATCCCCAGTACCGCCAAAAAAAAAAAAAAAAAAAAAAAGACAAGAGGAAGAAAGTGGAGAAGTTAGGCCCCTTCCCGGGGGTCATGACGGACAGCAAAATGGCGTCTGTCAGCCGGGTCATCCTCGCAATCAAGCCACACACACCATTAATAAGGTTCCCTGACAGAAGAGACAATCCTAAACCCAGTGTATCAGAAGCTTTGAGATCAGCAGGGATCCCATCTCACTGTTCTGTAATTTCACAGCATTCTAAGGGGAGTAAATCACTGGGAGTGCTGATGCAGCCAGGTCCACCAGACACTGCAGAAATAATAAAAACACTACCTCAGAAGTACAGGAGGAAACTCATATCTCAAGGGGAAATGGAGTTTATCCAATGTGGGGGTCCAGAGTAATGATTGTGGCTGCTGTCATCAGACAAAAGAATTATCTGTAATGAAGGACTTCTAAAATGACATAAGAAAAGTTGTATATTAAATAACCTTAATAAATATTCTGCAAAAAAAAAAGAAGTATAGAAACTTTAGACGGATACCTGAATCTTCTAATTTATATATCTTGGTCAGCTTCTCCACAAGCTTACCTAATTGTTTCTATACTTTATACTTATTAAAGCATATATTTGGAAGTGCTAGCCTACTAATTTACTCTTGATTTTCAAGTAATACCAGTGACAAACTAGGAAAAGCACACAATGTCTAGTAAACTATAGCTTTCCTATGATCTCACTTTTCTTTCTGATTCTGTTTAGAAATAGAAAAACTTACTAGATAGAATTACTGCCCTCGGGAAGTAGTTTTCCTGCGATTAGAAGAGGATTGGTAAAATAACATCAACATTATTCTTAATTCTGTAATGTTTCTTCATTCATGAGGTTACTGGGGTAAACTGGCATAAGCATATCTTACTGTGGATGATCAGTATATAATCGGTGACCGAGATGAAGACCTGGGAGACAACTCAAAAAAATGTACTTGTAACCTTTATTCAGAAAAAAAGTCAGTATAAAATGGAAAGTAAGAGATCAAAATGAATATAGACAGGAATAAATGTGTCACTGGAAATTTCAGTTTATGTTTGGGGGATGTTAATATCTTATTCTTTGGTTTTTTTATTTTGCATGTAATCATGTGTGCAAATCCTGACGACCTGTTAACTTTCTCAAACTTAATATCTGAAAACCTCATAAAGTCAACCTATATATTCACTTATGAAGCCAAGCTATGCAACTTTAATAGGGCCTTCCTATGCCAAGGGAAAAGGAAGCTTCACAAAGCTAAATAAATTCTTTTCCGTATCTGTGAAAAAAAAAAAAAAGAAAATGAAGGAGTTAAATAGCATTGATGGTTTATGCATCTAAATTTTCTCCTGTTTCTGTTGGACCGCTTCTTCTCTCATAGTTTTGTCTCTTTGTCTTTCTGTCTAGAATGATGAAAATTTGGAACCTCCATGGCCCCAGCCCGTTGTATAAGCTACTATTTTGAGAATCTAGAAGTTCCCGGAGAAGCATACATGGTGCAGACCTGACCACTGGATACCTGCTGGCCTCTCTGAACAGAGCCCCTGAGTGGTGCAAGGAAGTTATTCCTTGCTAAAGAAGCATCTGTGAAATTAAATGCTCACACATGCTGTTAGCACTTTCCAGATAGGTGATTTTTCTCCGATCATACAAAGCACCTAGACAGTGGTTAGTTTTGTTTAGGTTTGGTGTAGTGTTTTTTCCCTGGCAGGGCAACACTATTTGCAACCTAGACGAGAGCCCCTCGCAATACCATACTTGTTCGTGGAGAATGTTATTCTGTAGCTGACAGCTTGTGGATGTGTGACCTAGTTCTCCTGGGGAACCCTGACTGCCCAGCTGTGGAGCTCCCAGGAAAGGGAGGACACGCTAATCTTTAAGTTCACTCTCAGAAGAAGGACGCTACTTCTGTCTGTCCCACACCCTTTCACGGCTGGGAACTTGTGACCTGGCCTAACCCCAAAGAGACAGGAAAAAACATGCCTCTCACTTTTGTCAGGACTCATTGAGAATCTGGTACTTTTTGGTATTAATTAGAAGAACTAGGGCCAAGCGTGGTGATGCATCCCTGTATGCCCAGCTACGTGGGATGCTGAGGCAGGATGATTGCAAATTCAAGGTCAGCCTGGGCAATTTATTGAGGTCCTGTCTCAAAATACAATGAAAAGTTCTAGTGATGTAGGTTAGTGGTAGAAAACACACCTAGTGTGCGTCATGTCCCGGTGCAAAACAACAACAACAAAAACACTGCTGCAAAAAAATAAATAAAAGAATTATGGCAGAGATGTCTAGAATAGGATATATTCTAGAGTGTTTGAAATGCCAGTCGGTAGCAGAGGTCATAAGAAAACACTAGACCAGAGGTAGGAGAGAGCCAGAAGCTGTGCTGGGAAGACGGGTAATGGAGAAGCGGGCAGACTCCACCTTCTCCCATGGGTTCCTCTCCTGCATGAGCAAAGGAACACTTCTCCGGCACATGCCCTTCACACAACCAGGGCGGGCGGAAGGTTACAAAACCGGAGTCAGCACAAGCACGCTTTGAAATCACAGGCCTCTTCAGCCATAACAAGGAGCTTGTGCCCAGAGTTCAGCTGTCCTGTACTCCTGCTGCAGTTTGCAGACTGACTTCACTAGGGCCCCAGCCTGTCCTGGTGACAGAGGCTTAGCTGTGGCCACCAGCACCCCCAAGATCGAGGTGACCACATCCAGTGTGCATTATAAGTGTAAATTGTGTGCTTGTGTATGTCTAATGTCCGACTCCCTTGAAGGTATTTTTGTTTGCTGTTATTATTTGTTCTTGCAATAAAATGTCTTTGATAGGTGAAATCCTTTCTTATGCTTCAGGTCTCTGCCAGTGTACACAGCAACAAGTCTGGTTTTAAACAGCAAACACGACACATCATAAACTGGGTGGTTGGCATCTGCTGTCCTCATTAGTGGTTATCAGAGTACCCTGGGTGATATTTTAACACTGTACACATTTTTTTGGCTGCTAACCCCTCCCACATCCCACTCCTGCACCGTGACGAGCAGCCAAACATTCTGGATGGGACCAGCCCTCGCCCCCCCCTCCAGGGGTTGGCCCAGATTGCCACATGCCAATCAGTGAAATCCTATCCCTCCTTGTCACGGGATTTGAGCACATGACCTAAGTGGGTACAATGAGGATGCGGCCTCAACTTTGTCAGAAGGTTTGGAGGAAGAAGAACTCTTTACTCTGCTGAGTGAGCGTGGGGCTGTAAGGCTGTAGGGAACCTGGCTGGTCTCTCACTGGACCCCGGAGAGAAATGGCCATGGGTATGAGGAAAATAAGGGAAAGAGACAAGAGCTGGGTCGGGTGGAGTCACCTCTTACCTGCTGGGCAAGGGGACTGACTTCAACAGTAGGGGCGCTTATTTTATACTCTTGCAAAGTTAGTATCAGGAGAGGTAATGTTGCCTAGCGACTAGGACTGTAATTGTCCAGGCAAGATGCTTTTTTTCAATGCCGAGGCAGCTTGACTGCTCGAGGCGCTCTGCCCCTGTCCTGCCCTCACACATGTGACCCATGTGCAGCACTGGCGGCTCCCCAGAGAGAGCTGCTTCATTTTTGCTAAGGACACAGCTGACACACAGAGGAAGGTAGAACCGAGACACACAGAGCGATGGATCAGAGCCCCGATTGCTCCATCCCTGCAGATTCTGGACTCTCCTTTGCTCTTATGCCGATTCGAGGAGTTTGTTATTTACAGCTAAAAGCGTCCTCATGGATATGATTCTGTTTGCTTTTATGTGCTCAAGGCTAGAAGGTGAAGGGAATAAAAAAAATTTTTTTAAAGCTACTAATGCCCTCCGTAAAGCCATTAGCCATCAAATAGCCAGTGAACAGCAGCAGACTTAACGCAGACATAGCTTTAAGTTGGCTGACCACTGAATGTGGCCTTCACAGATTGTATTTCTGACCTGTACGTTACCTCCTTTCATTGGAAAGTGGTTCTGGGTGGGGGACTAGCAGGAGGATTTTGAACTTTGTTTCTAAAGAGCCCAGCCTGGTGTCCCTCTGATTCACACATGCAAGCTCCTCCAAGGGCCTGAGCCATGCAAGTTCTGGGCTTCACAGTCCCTCCTTCAGAGACGGTCATTGCTACCATGAGAATAAAAATAATGTTCTGGACAGATCTAAGTGAGAGACTTACAAAAATGACTTTTGCACCCACTGTCAGTTTTGGTGCTTATAACCACTACCCTGCAGCCGTGTGGAATGTCAGTGTGAACTTCCTCAGAGGTGAGTCTGGTTGTGACCTGTCCTGGCTCGATGCTTTCATGATTCTCCACCAGGAAGGTGTCACTCACGTCACCTGGCTCTACCTCTTCCCCCTGCTGTAGAGCCCGACACTGCCCCCACACACTCCAACTCCGCTGCCTCACCCAGATCCCCTTCTACCCAGAAGGCCCCTTCTTGCAGCTGCCCATTTGTTAGGCAGGAAGTTAGACACTAGTGGGCCTGAGAGACAGGGGGAGGAAAGGAGCCCCAAAACAGCATGCCTTGTCGTTTACACACAGAAAGACTTCAATATATAACACATTTATGATCATTCGTCAGGCCTCAGATCTAAAGCGATCCCTCGGAGCACAGTGACTCTTCAAGGTTACACACTGGGCATGGTCCTTCTGACACCTGGCCACCTGGCTATCCAGTTCCCAAATCAGAGTACTCAAGGTGATAGCTAGCATTCCTGGCTGCCATAACCTACAGCTCAGTGATACCAGGAAAGGAAATGTTCCTTAAACACGCTCCTGCCTCAAGCTGGGACCCAGTTTAAAGGAAGAAGTTACCTTTCATAAGTTTCTTACATTACTAAAGCCCCTGAAGAAGCTGGAGGTGGTGGTACATGCCTGTAATCCCAGCACTCAGGAGACTGAGGCAAGAGGATTGCCATGAGTTTGAGACCAGCCTGGGCAACATAATGAGTTCAAGGCCAGCCTGAGCTACATAGCAAGACCTTGCCTCAAAAAAGGAAAAAACAAAGCCCCTGAGGATACACTGACCAGTGAAAAAGGACAGGAAGGCATTTTGCAACTCCAAAGTGACTTTTAAGTCAAAGGTCAATAAGCATCATGATTACCCTAGTTCCCTGACCCCCAGGAGTAACATTTGTGTACACAAAAATGTCTGCCCTCCTCGCCTGAAGGCATGCTTCTTCTCTCTAGATCGTCTTCACAGTAAGTTCTGCCTGTGCTTCTGTGTGGCCCCCTTTGTGTTTGGACTGAATTCTTTCATCAAGGGCAGGAAGAACTGAGGACTGAGGAAGCAAGAGGCCAGTTCCTCTGTGCCAGGGCCAACTGCATGGTGACATAATGTCTTGGTTTATTTGGGCTACAGGCCAGGTGGCTTACAAACAATAATACTGTGTTTCTCACAGCTATGGAGACCAGGAAGTCCAAGATGGATGTGTCGGCAGAGCTGGTGTCTGGTGAAGACCTGCTCCCTCGTGAATGGCCATCTTCTCACCATAACCTCAGACACTGGGACCAGGGATCTCTCTCTTTTATGAGACACAAATCCCATTCACGAGGACTCTCATAAACTGAGCCCCTCCCAAATGTCCCATTTTCTAAAGGCATCACATTGGGCACTAGGATTTAATACCTGAATATTGTCCCCCAAAGGCCCATGTGTTAAAGATGGGGTTCCCAGGCTGTGGTGCTATAAGGAGCATGTTATGGTTTATACCTAGAGACCCCCCCAAAGCCTCACGTACTCATAAGTGGGGATTTGGGGAGGTGATGGGTCATGGGGGCGTGACACTCATTGCTGGATCAGTGCAGTGATGAGTTTGTAGTTACATGTGGTGTTGGGAGGTGAAGCATACTGGGTCACAGAGGCCATGGCCTGGAAAGGCCTCTCTCCCTCCCTGGCTCCTTCTCTCTGTGTCTTGGTTACCTTTCTCTCATTGCTGAGACAAAATACCTGACACCTAAAATTAAGGATGGGAAGGTTTATTTAGCTTATACTTTGTGGAGATTTCAGTCCATACTTGGTTGGCTCAAAGGCAGAGTGGCACATGGTCGAGAGCAACAGTTCATGGAAGCAGAAGACAGCAAAAGCAGCATGAGTAAAAGGGAGGAGTGGTGGCAGGCAACCTCTTTCTCTTCCTTACATATGCAAACTATCCGCCCCAGGGCTGGTGTGGCACTCAAACCCATAATTCTAGCATTGGACCAGGGATTAATCATAAATCTAAAAGCCCGCCCCGTGACTACATGGGGATTTGGGGGGAACATGTAGACACAAACCATAGCATTTCACCCGTGGCCCCCGTTATGGTTGATACATTGTGTCAACTTGGGGAGTCTAGAGGTTTGGCTGAATGATTCAGCAGGAAGCCAGGGTGCTTACTTTGTATACATCCTGAGCCTGTGGAAGAGGAGGGCATGGAGACTGTGTGAGAGCTACACGCCCCCTGGGTGGGGGTAAGCTGTTTACAATGTAGGGGAGAAAAGGAGGCTATTTGCAGCCATTCTTCCCTTTTGCTGGTTGTTTTTGCTGTGGTCTGCTGCCCTGAACAGTTTGCTCTCTGCCATGTACCACTCTGCCTCAGAATCAGCCAAGTATGGACTGAAACCTCCACAAACTGTAAGCTAAATAAACCTTTCCTTCCTTCATTTTGGGTGTTGGGTATTTTGTCTCAGCAACGGGAGAAAAGTAACCAAGACACCCCCCCAAAGACTCATGCACATCTCTTTATACAAAGGGCATTTAGTCCATCTTCAAGAGTTGCCAAATTCCTAACAGTTACAGCATTGCTGAAAAGTCCAAGTCCTAAGTCTCCTCTGAGATTTAAGGCAAACTCTTAGCCGTGAGCCCCTGTACAAATGAAAAGTTAAACACTTCCAACACTGAATGGCACAAAATAAACATTACCATCCAAAATGTACAAACAGGGGGATACAGAGCATTGGGACCAAAGTAAGTCCAAAATCCAGCAGGGCTAACATTATATCCTGTAGTTCCATGTCCAGCATCTGAAGCAATCTGTGGCACATTGTGAGCTCCATCCCTGTGGCACTTCCAGTGGTTACAGCTTTCATGGCTTCTCTGTTAGGCCTGCTTTGCTCCGTCCTTATAGCTTTCCTCAGACAATCCACGTTCCTGACTTTTCCAAACTTCTGAGGTCTCCACTGCACCTTTCGCTTCACACTCACAGCTTCACACTCTGCCCTGCCAGGGGCACACTGCCTGGCCTCCCAGGCCTTCTGAAATCAAGGTAGAAACCTTTTTAATCTCAGAACTCTTGCATTCTGTATGCACCTAAAACCAGTGCCACCTAGATGATGCCAAGGTTTGCTGCTGCCTGGAGCAATAGCCAATCTTTCTGCTCTCTTGGCCATAGGCGTCGAGTGCCTGGATCACTAGGCACTCTGAATCTAATTCTGAGGAGCAAATTTTTGGTGCCGCCATCATTCTGGAACCTGATAAGGCCATCATCACCTCTGGAGCATGGAGCTCTGTGGCTTTCTTCTCAAAGCAAAGTCTTTCATCTTTGCAGTTTTGAGGCTGCAAGGGGTGGAAACTTGCTGCTTCTTGTGATGCCCTCTGGCCATCTTTTCCATTCTCTTATTTCTTCTCAGCAGTAGAGATCTCCTCGTCTCTATTTTTGCAGTGTACAGCTTTTCTGGAGTTTCCTTTCTGGCTGAACTCACAATATTTTAAATCATCCTGCTGGGCTCTTTGCTCTTGATTCTCAATATAAACCTGGCTAAAATCCCCCAACAACAGCCATGCCATTGCCCCAACATTTGACTGTCTGGAAATTTATTTTTCCAGATTAATTGGTCCACCACCCTTAATCTCAGTCTCAGACAAAGTCCCTGGACAGGAGCAAAATGCAGACAAACTTTCTGCCAAGCCATAATATACATCATCTGTAGTCTAACAACCAGTGCAGTCCTTCTTCCCAGCAGAAACCTCCTGAACCCGATCTTTACTGGCAGGGTTTCTACCAGCTTTCTTATCTTCTGAGCTCTGACCAGAATCGCCCATAGAGAAGAGCTGAAGGCATTCGAGCTTTACTCTTTCAGGTGCCATCTCCAAACCTTTCCAAATACTTCCCACAAGCCATTTCCAAAGGCTCTTGAAACTTATGGTCGGGTATAGTCACAGTAACAACCCCACTTCTCTGGTACCAATTTTGTCTTGGTTACTTTTTCATCATTGCTCAGAAAAATACCCGACATACAAAATTAAGGAAGGAAAGGTTTATTTAGCTCACAGTGTGTGGAGATTTCAGTCCATACTCGGCTGGCTCCAAGGCAGGGTGGCACTGGCAGAGGGCAACAGTTCATGGCAGCTGAAGACAGCAAAAGCAACAAGAGCAAAAAGGAGGAGTGGCAGGCGAGCAGCCTCCTTCTCTCCCTTATATACGCAAACTACCCGCCCCAGGGCAGATGTAGCACTCACACCCATAATAACTGGATCGTGGATCAATCGTACACTCTAACAGCCTGCCCTATGACTGCATGAGGATTTGGGGGGACATCCAGACACAAACCACTCTGCTTCCCACTGCCATGTCATGAGCAACTTCTCCTCTGCCACATCACCCTGTGTTGAACCCAACAAACTGCGGCCCAAGACAAACCTTTCTTCCATAGGTTTTGAATATCTGGTATTTTGTCCCAGAGACCAGAAATTGACAAAGACAGAGGTGGCAGAAACTTAGAAGTGGGGCCTGGTGGAAGAACATTGGATCACTGGGGAATTCACTTGAAGGGGACCAGAGACCCCAGGCTCTTGCTTCTGTTTTTTGCTCCCTGACAGCCAGGAGCTACGTGGTTTCTTCTACCATGTGCTCCTGCCATGATGTATTGTACTTCTATGAGCCCAAAACAACAAGGCCGACCCACCATGGACTGAATCCCCTGAACTGTGAACTAAGTAAACCTTTCTTCCTTTTTAGTGTATGTACCTCAGGTACTTGTGATAGTGACAGAAAGCTAGCATGGAGTTGAGGGGAACTCAGACATTTAGACCACAGCATCTAATAAAACTTCCATCTGGTTACAGCAGCTAAGCCATCACCTCCTTGCTGTCTTTCCTAACCCCTTTTCCCCACCCTCCACTCTGGAGTAGAAGCATCCTCTCCCTTGTGTCTTGGCAGGGTTCTCTCACCAGTTCTCCCAGGGACAGTTAGTGCACTGTGAGTCCGCTTTCTTCTCACCAGCACAATGCCTGGCACAGATGAGTGTTAAATACCCAGGACCAGGAGCTGCTAACAGGATTCCCCCAGCTCGATCTTTCTTGTGAGGGCAGTGGTGCTAAAGTTGGAACCCAGGCTAGCATTTACTGCTGGACGCATCTCAGCCCCTCAGTCTTGAGAGTGTGTTCATTACTGGATTGGGCGATGGGCTTAACAGGCATATGTCAAAACTGATGTCGCTAGGTCCTATACTTCCTATGTGTACAGTTTACCACCTCTCAGTTATACCTCTGGAGAGCTGTGGTTCTTTTAACTGGAGATGCACTGCCACACAGAGGCTTCTCCAACCTTGGCCAAGCCCTCAGACAGGAGTAAGAGGGGACAGGCACACGGATATGATGTGCAGCTGGATCTCATAAAGACAGCACAGACTTTCTGAGGCTGGTTTTGGCTGAACCCAGCTGGGGGGCGAAGATGAGCCAAGACCTGACCGACAGCAGGTTTCAGGGGCACGCCGGCATCACGGGAGGAGAAATATCAATGGCCAATGCTTGGGTCCATCCTGAGGGCCTTGTGGGCTCGCGTGAGCCCAAGCACAGGGACCTCCTAAGCTCCAGTGGGTTTGAGAACCATTGCTTTAGTTTACTGGCTTGGCCTGTCGTGGTCAAGCCCAAGGTCGCGTTATTTTCCATTTTCCATGCCTACCCTAGAGTCTAGAATCAGGTTTGTATGCATAAGATGCCTCAGGGGGCGTCAAGCCCCCTTACAAAGGAGGTGATTAGCATCCAGGTAGATCTAACCCCTGATGGCAACTTTTCCCGGAGCTTCTCTCCGAGCTTCCTAGCGGCTGAGCGAACCCCAGGGCCAGTAGGTGGCGCTGTCTCCTGTGACTTGCTGAAACTCAGCTTCCTGTGGGCTGTTCTTTTAAAAGGCTTGCTTGTAACGCTTAATTTCTATTGCAACAATTGTGAACAACTTGCTCCTTGACTCTTGGTCTCTTCGTTCCTCACGTTTGTGCTAGGGAAACATGCTCTGTGGCACACTCTTGTTGCAGTATCTGTCTCATTTTTACTGGATTATTAGAAATCACATTATTTCCCCTTTTTAACATATTGTATAACATGTATCTCTCTGGTCTTATATTACACAACTGTAAAAATTTGCTTATTTGTTTATGGTGGTTAGGACTGAACCTAACCTAGGGCCCTTCATGTGCTGTACCACTGAGTTAAACCCGCAGCCCCTATACCTATGTTAATAATTGTCAGTGGTGTTTAAAACTTGGTACAGTTGTTCAGAACATCAGCACTTTATTTGGTGGCAGTTTTACAAATAAGAGAGGAGTCAAACCTATTTTTATTGAAAAGTTCTGCAGTTAAGACATGAAGCGGGGGAGTACCAGCAGAAGGCTTTTGTCTTTCGTCAGCTTTTATGAGGTGAGGCAGGTCTGACTGGGATTTTCCTCTTCAAATGTTTTCTGAGAATTCTGATTTGTCCATTAACAACTCAGTGCAAAAACCAAGACAAAAGAATGAGGCTGGGGAAGATTTAGCTTAGTGGTGCAGCACCTGCTTGGCAAGCATGAGGTCCTGAGTTTGATTCTCCATACACCCCCTCCCAAAAGAGAATGAAGCTGGGCACAGCTTGAAAACTAGCAACAGAAGTAGCACATTACAGAGCAGTCACTGTATGCCGGGTGCAAGTCTTAGTGCCACACGTGTAGCAATTCCTTTTTCTCTCATGATATTTATGAAGTAGGCTCTGTTCTAAGCCCTGTTCAGTAGCTGGGCACCTACAGACGAGTACCTTGTCCAAAGTCACAGAGCTAGCAAGTGGCATAACCAGGATTTGCACCCTGGCAGTCCAACTCCAGGGCCTGACTGTGTCACGTAATGTCCAGTTATTAACCTATGTAGGCTGTGTCAGCAGTCGGCAAGGACAATGACACCTACATTTGACAGTGAGTGCCCTATATTTCCTAGGCCTTGGTGGAAGACGCAAATAAAGCAGTGGATGAAACACAGACTTGATCTTCCTGAAACTCACAAGTTAATGGGCCTTGAGCAGCAAAAATGAAACATTCCTTTGTTGTTTGGATTTTATAATGTATTCTCTCCATTAAATTAATTCATCAAAAAATGGCCTACACCATGCCTGTTCCTTGTTACTTATTACCCCAGGCACGGCTTCCCTCAAGCCAGGCTTCCCACCATCTGATCAGCGGTGGTACTGCCTTTACATTTGATAGGAAGAATCTTTGAGGCTTCTTTCCTCTCAGTGCAAACAGTAATCTCTGCACTGGGTCTGAGCGGAAAATGCACCCAACCCCAGATAGAGCGACCTGAATGTCCCTCTCATTCCTTATGAGCCAGTCCCTTCGCTGCCCTGAGCATCCCGAGGGAACCCCGCAGCCCCACTTTTCTGCCACACAAAAAATCCCCAACAATATTTACTGAATGTGAGAATGGAGGCCTCATTCCAGTGAAATGGCCTCCTCAAGGCCCGCCCACTGGGAATATGGAAGCGAATCCAGAGTCCGGGCTGAGAGAAGGCCCCATGCCAGAGCCTCTAACATTTTCCTAGTAAGGATAATTAATGCATATAACACTCTGTAAACCATACAGAGCTCACGCTCCATCACACAGCATCTGTAATTTTTCAAGGATTATTTTTTAGTTTCTGCTATTATTCTAAGTCCCAAATTAAAAAAAAAAAACCCTCAAAGTACAACAACAGACATTTGGTTAATGCACCCCTGCTGAAAATTATAATACAGCAGTGTTCATTTCTGCACGCCTGTGTTTCCGATGACACTCCCAGCACACACACACACACACACACACACACACACACTCACACACTCCTGCCTGTTGTGTTCTCTTTATTTTGTTTTTTTTTTTAAATAAAAGTACAAAAACATATTAACAAACAGACACCAATTAGCATAAAAAATAGTACAATCACAGCTGATCTATAGACAAGGTGACACGGTCTCAACAGTGGTTATTGCTTTATCCATTGATGTCTTCGAAGTATAAATATATGAACCCATATGCAGACATGCAAAATATGAAAGGAGCCCAGCCGGGCAATTTAGTGACTTGGGGAGAGGCCCCGTCTCACTTTTAAAGGAAAACATTTTCTTTTTTTTTTTTTTGCGGTACTGGGGATTGAACTCAGGACCCTGCGCTTGCTAGACAGGCACTTATTCCACTGAGCTATATCCCTAGCTCCTGCCTATTGTGTTCTCAAGGTTCCACTCCCTGCCTGTATCTCAGAAGTAAATAGTGTGGAGGACCTGGAAGGAGGTTTCCATGGATCTGATTTGGTATAAACACACCTCACTCCTCCCCACCACACTGCATAGGAATCAGTCACAGAACCATGACCCCTCATGCCATGGGAGGGAGAGAAAGACAGAGAGTGGCTGGCCCAGGAAGGGCAATGAATGGGAACCTGGGGAACAGCTCTCTGGTCTCTGTCCTCTCCTCCCTTCACCTTACAGTCTTCCCATCTTTCCAGCCCAGGGACATCCCTCTGTTCTGTCCCCCATCTTAGGACAGTATCTGGCACATGGCATGTACTCAATAACTACTTGTGGAGTAAAGGAGTTATCCCACAAATACTTCTTAAATATTCCCCCTCAGAGAGCTGGGAATTTTGTCAGAGAGATGGTGAGGCCATAAACCACTAACTTCTGTTTCAGCTCTCCGCATGGAGGCCAGGCTGGAGTCCTGAAGAACACTGGGTGAGAAGGGTTCTGGAAGGCTTCATGGAGGAGACAGCACTGGAGCTGGGTACATAAGCAAAAGTTTTGTCAGCCAGTAAAGGTCAAGGAAGAGGCTTTCCACAGAAAAAGAAAAACCACAAGGTATAAAAGGTTCTACCAATCCTTCCGCTGCACCAGGCCTGTGTGAACAGTGAGGGTTGGTGAGGGACATCCCCTGCCGCCCCTTCTGACAGGGAGTGACACTTAGGTGCCCTGCATAGTGTCACTGGAAGGAGCCTGGCAGAGTTTGGGCTCCTGAGCATCTTGCCTGCGGTTGGCTTGGCCCCATCCTTTAGCTGCCTTTGGAAAGCGGATATGTCCGGCCTACTTTGGGTGTCTGACATCCTCACAGCTTACTACATTTTTGCCTATTGATCTGAGGTTGTAGAGCACTGTGTTTGTTGTGAGTGGAGATTTGATTGTGGTTTAGGAATGAACCCTAAAAGCATGATTTTTTTTTAAATTTTATTTTAAAGACAAAAGAATGGAGACATGTGAACCAGAAAAGCCATAAACAATACAGAAAATACAAAGTTATACAGAATATAGTAGGGAATTAGAACTGGATGTTGTGTTACATACTTATCTTCACATTAGTTAACACAAAAACATTAAAGGAAATACCAAATTATAGATAAGATAGTAGGGAATTTGCACTGGATGCTGTATAATATAAAGTTATCTTCACTTCTGTTAATACAAAAACGATTGAGGAAATACAGAATTATAGAGAACATAGAAGGGAATTAGCTCTGGATGCTGTCCTACATAATGTTACCTT